>OX465442.1:4016837-4091798 GCA_950005045.1 Agrotis exclamationis
CTTTATATATCTGTGCGTCCTCTGAAAACTGATACATCTCGAAAATGTCAACTTTACAATATAGTAGTTTTTGTGTGTAAAAAATTATAAACTTATGTTACGATAATTATTTTACATAAATAGTGACACAAGTTGTCTTAGTATCGTATTGTTTACAACCTATTAAGTTCCTGCTCAAAAGGCGTTAATACAGGAAGAGATATTAAAAAAAAAGCTATTTGTTGTATCAAAACACACCAAATGAATGATCGTGTATAATGATTCTAAATGAGTTGTATCACTTTACACTTTGTGTGAAGCTTTGGTGAAAGGTGATATTGTTGCACTGTCAGGTAACTTTATACGAAACTAAATCAACTCCTGTTCAGAGCTGTCAAACAAACGAGTAATATTATTCAGTCGGCAGAAGCACTGTAAACACAAAACTCGTAAAATTTGTTGTTTTTGTTATTTATATCATTTTATACGAGAATAACGGTCGTGTTATTATGTGTTTTTTGATATAAGTTGACTTATATCTCAACTCAATTTTGTGTAATATGATACATGAAACAGTTAAATGACAAAAGCTAAAAATAAAGTACTGATACTGATACTGATACTGCTAGCCTACATCATCCCACTGCTGGGCAAAGGCCTCTCCCCATGACTTCCAATTTTCACGATTCAGGGCCAAAGTGGACCACTGGTCATAAATAAAGTAATAAAAAGAAAAAAAAATGCATCTACCTTTATTTATTTTAAATGATATTAAGAGTATTATCGGTAAAAAATGACAATTTACTTAAAATCGGGGTTTTTTAAAGTTACATTACTACAAATTGGCACGAAATTATTAAAAACTAATTTGAGTACCGCATTAAGCATATCTTTATATTATTGTATTTGTATAGAATATAAATTGAAAAACATTATTATATTTCAAAACGAAAGCTTATTTTGAACTCATATTTCTGAGATTATACGGGAAGACTGAATTTTGGATTGAAATTATGAATCAACAATGAGTCGTAGAAGCCTGGAAAAAAACACGTGGAAAAAAGGAAAGATACCGTTATTGTTTCTGTATAGAATAAAAAAGTAATTTTAATTCATTAAGTACCTAAAAAAAATATTTTACTCAACTTAAATTTGACAAAATAAAACATCATTTTTATTTAATATTAAGGCTGTAATAACTTTTAAAAAATACACTGTTTGTAAGTGGAGTTCAGGCAAACAAAAATCAGTAAAAAAACTTATATAAACTTATTTTATCGACAATATAAAATTTCAAAGTCACTAATAAATTACACAGCGCCGAGCTGTGTCGGCCAGTTACAAATACAATATAAATATACGCTTAAAGCCTCCTGCAGACTCACGCGATTAATCGCGCGGGGCGACATGTCGCGGTCCATTCGCAGTATTTTTAGAGTGGAAATTAGCTTGGCTCGTTGTCGCAGCGCGATTAATCGCGTGTGTCTGCAGGAGGCTTTATGCGATACTCAAATTCGGTTAAAGTATCGCAATTTTTATTATCTTTGCTACAGGTACTACTACATGAACTGTCAGAAGTTGAAATTCTTATATGTGGTTTTCCTGTTAATCGCAATATAGATCCATTTATAGAATCATAAGAACTGTCACTGCTATATTCATCAGAACCACGTATATAATCAGAGTGTTTACCCGTGGTCCCAGTGGTTCAACCCATTACCGGGTCCACGGGTAATTTAAATTACCCGTGGTCACATGCTTAGGAATTTTTCTCTGAACTTTGGCTACACCGATATCTATAAAATTTAATTACCACCATATACCAAATTTTATAAAAGCATATTAGGTACCTAATTCTTAATCATTTATTTCAATTAAATGGACGTGGTTCAGGTAGACGGAGCCCCGCTGTGCGGGGCTCCTATTTCCGTGTGCAAGGTTTAAAGGAACCTAACCAAACCAAACTTCGGGGTGCCACTGACGTCTACTTTCAAAGGCACCAACAACTATTGAGGCACCCCGAGGTTCGGTTTGGTTAGGTTCAACGGTAATGGGTCGACCCACTGGGACCATGGGTAAACAGCTTATAATCATCACTACTCGAAGAACCGAAATCACTATCAGGAGATCAACTATTATCCTCGTCGCCGCATATTTCTTTGACTGACATTTTATTTTCAGAAGGACTCTGCTCTATATATATAATATTTCCTTGCTATTCGACTTTTTACGGTTATATTTATTATTTTGACAGGAAGAAGAAGAAATGTTTTCATCCATGAAAACATCATCTTTTTCATTCTCATTATTTATGTTTAACATGTCTAACATGCGTTTTGCACGGCAAGAACGAAGCTGCAACAATGGTATTTTACATTTTAGATCGTCATAAAACATAATACTCGTAATAACATAGAAAAATAAGCCATATCATAAACAAGTATTCATTACTTTATAATTATAAAATTCACAATAATAAATAGATTTCGTGTATTTTGATGTAACTGAAGTAATTATTATGTGTAAATTAATATTAGTCCTTGTTATTATGAACACACGGAAAAAAAATAGAATTTTGTGTAAAATGATACATCTAATACGTACGTTGTGCGCCATGTTGGATAGCTGTGACAGCGCGCGCGGGCACCTTGTCCAATAGTATATGCGGCACTGACCCCGCGCCAGTGTTGCCAGGTTTGAAATCTAGCGGATGGTAGAATTCTTCTAAAAATACGGTAGATTTTCCGAAATTACGTTGTAACACATTATTTGAAATACGGTAGAATTACCTTGTTTATTTAGTAGCATCTTAGCAATCATCTTAGGGTGATTGCGTAGTAGTAGCCAGCGAAATTCAAAATTTCTTGTGTTTTTTGCAATTTTCATATCAGTGACAAGTTTTACCTTGATCAAAATATGATTCGCGACATTAGCAAATATAATTTTAAATAAGTATAAGAATGATTAAAACATTCGCTCCATTCGCTCCCACAAGAAAATTTGAATTTCGCGGGCTACTATTACGTAATCACCTGGGTCAGAGTTAAAAAAAACGTATTAATCAGAATCAGACAAAAGTATAATTGTTTCATTGTTTTTATACATAAATCGACATTGTTTATGGATCAAATCGTGAGTGGGATTAAGATCCATAAAGGTTTTTCCTTGACGCCAAACAGGCCAGAAAAACCCAGCAGGCCATACAGGCCTGCTGGGTTTTGAGATTTCCCTTGATGGATTTCTTAAGAAGTTTATTCTGTTTTTTCGTTCTAATGTCGTTAACTCTGCTGAAGAGTCTTTCGCACTCAGCATTCGAGTGTGGTAGAGACAAAATGGCCAACATAAATTTTGGCAAGTGTTTGAAATAGGTACTTAAAACTAAATACGCTCTTCATTGGGAATTACGGTGTATTTTGCTACCGTAATTATAATCCTACGGTAGGTGGTAAATCTTTCCTGGTTACGGTGTTTTTACCGTAATTACGGTGTAGTTGGCAACACTGGAGCGGCTTCATTCGACGCGATTTACCTTTAACATGGTGTAGTAGCGCCATCTACCGTAAGCCTTGCACGATTTGTTCAAAGATATCTTTTTTTTTTTTTTTTTTTTTGACATTTCGCCCCACCACTGCGCACTGCTGTCATAGCGGATCGTTCCCGCATTAATCTTCATTTTGTTTAAAGGCTAATATTTATTTTAGTATCGATACAGTAATAACGGGATGGGTTTTATTATCTTATTGATAATAATTATCTTAGAATTAAAGTAGGGTGGGAGTAGGTAAATCGCGTCGAATGAAGCCGCTCGCATAATTGGGATCGAACTTCACTTGGTAAGTTCGTTTGATCTTCAATTATGCTTCGCGGCTTCATTCTTTGCGATTTACCTTTAACATGGTGTAGGATGTTTATAGCAACGATCTAAAATAAATGCAAAAAACAATGTTTAAATCTTGTAGGTTTGAACATTGCTTTTACCCCGGGTATATACCAGGATCTAGGTAAGTACCTATTTGTACTAAAGTACAATATAAAGAAAGTACATACACTAATTTTAATCAACTCTTGTTTTATTAATTAATCAAGGTGTACATTAATTTGTATATAAATATAAATTATATTTGAGAAGAATCAAGCAATAATTCAGCGAACTGATTATGATTTACAATTTCTTTATTGTAGAAGCGAGCAAAAACTGATGACGAATCAGTCCATCCAGCAGTCTTTTTAATCACATCTATGCTCACTCCTAATTTATTTGCCTTTGATGTGGCTGCATGTCGTGTACTGTGCGCGCTAAATATTGAAGTGTCTACACCACTTTCTTGTAGCGTATCCTTAATCCAGTGACTGATAGTTTGAGAAGTAATATTTGAATGTGGTTTTTTGAAACTTAAAAATAAACTATTACTGTTATTCTTTCGTAATGCTTTAGTTTTATTTAAATATGCTTGTAAACATCTAGCTGGGCAGATTTCCGGACGTGCATTATAAAATGGAAGTCTTAAGATTGGTTGAAATGAATTTAATTTTGATGTCTTTATTATATCGGGAATTTTAATAATAATTTCTGTAGGATTGGTAATTATATTGTTAATTTTAATTAGCGATAGAGTTTGTACACGATGTGCGGTCACAAGGGCAATTAATGTAACAGTCTTTTTGGAGAGAGCTTTCAAATCAAGGTTTTCATTAGGCCATTTTTGTGATAAGAAATTTAAGACGATTTCAGGATCCCAAGTAATATTGTATTTTGGGTTTGTTGGCCTTAATTTGAAAACACCCTTCATGAAACGTTTAATTCTTTCATCATCTAAATTATGACCTAGTAATAAAGACAAAGCGGATTTGTAAGAATTGATTGTCCCATATTTCGCGCCTTTGTCAAACACTTCTGTTAAAAAATGAATAACTATGGGTATTGAAGCAGACATGTGATCATAATTATGTTTTTGACAGTAAATAATCCAAGCTTTTATGCAACCGTCATATTGTTTATAAGTGTTACTTGACAAAGATGCTAACATTATTTCCACTGACCTTGGTGACAGAAATTTATTTAATAGAGTCTGCCGGATAATCTCGCGGCAGCCAATGTTAATGTTCGATGCAGACTGTGAGTTGATCTGTAAGGAGATTTTAGCAAGTTACGATGAGGTGAAAAGTAAATAATTTCAGATTTACATATTTTATTAAATAAAGGGAACCAAGCTTGAGTTGGCCAGTATGGGATAACAACTATACCCTCCGCTTTATCTGATATGATTTTTTGGATCGTTTTTAGTATCATTGAAAATGGTGGAAAGGCGTAAAAGTTTAAATCTTTCCATGAAATGGTGAACGCATCAATAGCCCACGCATCAGGATCGTTTTTCCAGGTAACAAATGTATTACATTTAGAGTTACAACGGCTGGCAAATAAATCTATATTTGGTGATCCTAATTTGTGTTTTATTTCCTCATATGCGTAATTTCCTAATTCCCATTCAGTATCCTGAAACTTCTTTCGAGACAACATATCGGCTTCTTGATTATCTTTGGTGTTAATGTATGATGCGAAAATCACAATACGTCGCCTTTCACACCATTTCCAAATATGACGAGTTTCGTCATTGAGATGTGGATATTGTACACTGCCCATTCTATTAATACATGAAATGGCTGTAACATTGTCAATTCTTAATAACAACTCGCAGTCAAAACAATCACTAGCGAAGACCTTTAATCCGAAAAAGGCGGCTTTTAGCTCTAACTGGTTAATGTGTAATTTCATTTCACTTTCCTTCCAGTAACCATACGATTCATTACCATCACAATATGCTCCCCACCCGGTGGATGAGGCATCGCTGAAAATTTCTTTTATATATTTATTGGTTTTAATATTAGAATAGCCAAAATCCATATTGTTTAACCACCACCTAAGATCTTCCCTAATAAAGTTAGGTAATAAGACTGTTTGATTGTAACTACAATTATTTAATAAAGCATTAAACTTGCATTGCTCAAATAATTTTGTACGCATCCAAGAATATTGTATCGCAGGACAGGCAGATACCAAAAGTCCAATCGTTCTAGCAAAATCGCGTAATTTACATTTACGAATGTTTAAACAAAGTTGAACATTACGTTTTATTTTATCTTTTTTATCCGAGGGCAATTCCATAATCATTTTTTGAGAGTCAAAAACAAAACCTAAGAACTTGCACTTGGTACTTGGTACTAAACAACTTTTATCCTTGTTTATAATAAATCCTAATTTTTCTAGAAAAGCACAGGTGTGTTTTACATTAACATAACAGTCGTTGAATTCTTTCCCAATACAAAAAATATCGTCTAAATAAATAACTGAAATCATATTTCTAGACCGTAAGTGTTCCATTACAGGCTTCAGAATTTTTGTGAAAACATACGGAGCGGTGCATAATCCAAAGGGTAAACAGTTAAATTCGAAAAGAGTTCCATTATAATTAAATCGCAAGTATTTTCTGTGACATTTAGCAACATTAATAAAAAAGTATGCATCCTTTAGGTCAACCGAAGCCATGTAACACTTTTTAGTTATTAATTTTATGGCTGTCCTGTAATCCTCCATTTTAAAATGATTAGTCTTTATAAATTTATTTAAAAGTTTTAAATTTAGGATAAAGCGTTTATCACCATTTGGCTTAGGTACAAGAAAGACACTTGATATGAATTCGCCTTCCTCATGATAACATTGTGAAATTGCATTGATATCAATTAAATTTTTAATTGTTTTAATATATTCGTAATGCTCTTGTTCTGATTTAGGCATAGAGCATGGACTGTCGAATTGGATTGGAGTGGATGTAAATGGGATTTTATATCCCTTTATCCATGACCTTAAGGTTGGGTCATCTGTAATTTGAGACCATTGTAAATAAAAGTATTGCAAACGTCCAGCGTATTGCATTACCTGAGTATTTATCTGCGATAATTTCTCCTGGTCGGTGAAGACGTCTTCGGCAGAGGGGCTGGCTGACGCGAATGGTTGAAGCCGCGCGTCTGGCGTGCCGGCTGTCGTCCTCTCGATGATTCGCTCGTTTTGTTCGGTGGTTTCCTTTGCATTGGACCCCTGAAGTTTAAATTCCTGTTCCTTGTCGTACCCCTGAAGTTTGAACTACTTTTGCTAGTAGATGCTATAGGGTTGGTCTTTTGCAGAGATTCTCCTGTTTTTTGGACAAACTTAGCGGCTCTGAGTTTCTCCGTTAAATCTTCTCCAAATAAATACTTGTCACGATTCGTATTAGCAAGAACGTCGCGTAAATTGGTATTAATTGAACTCATAATTATACTTCGTCTGGTTCTTCCTTCAATACAGTGGCTGTCGCATAGAATTCGACAAGCATCACTAAGGGGCAGCAGAAGTGCTTGCTTAGAGGTCTCATTTCGTAAAATCATTTCTGTGACCTGAGATAACGCGGCTAATGCGACGCCAATTTGATTTTGCTTTTGTAGCAAAGTGGTGTCTCTTCTGGCTAGAATATCTGGGGTAGCCGCTTTAGCTTCAGGATTTAATAACGGGGCCACAAGAAAGTGACAGTTTGCGGGTATAAGATATTTTTTCAGAAGTGGTTCTTTTTGTTCTCTTGGTAAACCTTTAATCAAGATATCTTGCCAACGGGTTGCGATATCTTTGTGAATATTTTTACCGAGCGCAATGTCTGACTGTGGTGGTTCTCCTAGGATCTGAAGTATATCTTCATCTAGCTGGGCATCCTCCTCTTGAACGATTGCGGTACATAGGTCGGGAGCAGAAGAAGGTCCCGGCTGCGGAAGCACCTCAGCGTCCGCATTAGCATGTTCCAAACTAGCAGATTCAAGAAGTGATGTTTGTGGAATAGGAGATACCAAGTCAGGCATACCCAAGGGTTCATTCCTGTCGTGGAATGGCGAAGCTCCAAGATTGCTTGGTGACGATCTTGGTGACATCGAGGGCAAAACTTGCTCTTCGATTTCTGAATCTGTGACAATATAAAATTGTCAGTTATTTAACAGCCGTCAACGACGGTAATTCATCTAAACATTAACTGCCAACGACAGTAATAGATAAAAAAATTAACCGCCAACGACGGTTATTATAACTTTTTTTTTTTTTTTTTTTTACATGTAACCGGCAACGACGGTACATAATTGATTTTGATATTAACCGCCAACGGCAGTAATTGATTAAAAAATTAACCACCAACGATGAAACATATTTGATATAAGCCCCAACGGAACTAATTTTTTCAAAAATTAACCGTTAACAACGGTAATTATACTTCAGAAAATAAAATTAACCGTCAGTGAGGGTAAATACTTGGAAATGTATTATTTTTTAACGCCAACGACGATAGTTATTTTTGCAAATTTTTAATAATCTGGATATTCTCCAAAGACGATTTAAAATCAGTAGCACTAGTAAGACAATGACGATTAAAAAATAACATTATTTGTACTTACTGCTATCTTCAGAAGAAATAATACGTCTACGTCGCTGTAATTTTCGTTCCAATTTTTTGATTTTGTTTTGGATCCTAGATTCTTCTTCTTGATGTTTCCTTTTGTTTCCCATATTATTACAATTTTTTTTTTTTTCACTACACAAAGTATCTTAAAAATAGCACAGTGGCAGCTGAACACGTGCGAAGGCTGCGGCACGATAACACAGAATGAAGATTAATGCCGGAACGATCCGCTATGACAGCAGTGCGCAGTGGTGGGGCGAAATGTCAAAAAAAAAAAAAAAAAAAAGATATCTTTGAACAAATCGTGCAAGGCTTACGGTAGATGGCGCTACTACACCATGTTAAAGGTAAATCGCAAAGAATGAAGCCGCGAAGCATAATGAAGTAGAATTCCGCCTACTCCTAATTTGCTGGCGTCGCAATGTACCTCCGTTATATAAGTTGTATCATACAAAGCCAATATGGGACGTTCGATTAACTTAGTCTTAATTGTATTAAATGCTTCCTCTTGGAGACTACTCCACACCCAAGGGATATTTGCTTTTGTTAGAGCAGTCAAAGGTTTAGCTAAACTCGCAAAGTTGGGGACAAATCTTCTAAAAAAACTGGCGAGTCCAATGAATTGACGGACCTGATGAACGTTGCTTGGTGTCGGGAATAAAGCTACTGCCTGTGTTTTTCTATTACCGGGCCTAAGGCCATCTTTAGAGATCTCATATCCTAAGTAATCTAATTTAAAGTCAGGCCGGCTTTGCGAAGGCAATTAAAGATTTTCCTTAATTTTTCCATACCTTCGTCTACATCAGTGGAGGGTGACAAGATGTCATCCATATAGGGCAAGGCTAGGTCGAATCTATCTTTGCCTAGGGTTTTATTTATCATATGTTGAAATACCGCTGGCGCGTTGACCAAACCGAATGGCATCCGCGTATATTCGAAATGTCCGTCAGGAGTTACGAACGCTGTTACATGTGTCGAATCTTGCGCCATCGGAATCTGGTAGTAGCCTGATTTTAGGTCTAAACTTGTAAAGTATCTTTTACCGTTAAGTCGGTCTAGTTGGTCGTCTATGACTGGCATAGGGTACGAGTCTTTGACAGTCTTTTTGTTAAGTGCCCTATAATCTACGCATAAACGATAATCGTTATTCTTCTTTTTAACTAAAACTATTGGGCTTGCGTAAGAAGAACTAGATTCTTTAATAATATTGTTATCAAGAAGCTCATTTACAAGTTTTTGAACTACTATGCGCTCGCTATATGGTAATCTGTATGGTTTGTAAGAGACTGGAGAGTTATCAGTAAGTGTAATATGCATTTCTGAAATCGTCGATGTTCCCAGCTCGCTCACGTTTAAAGCAAAACAATCACGATATTCGTTAACCAACTTTAAAAGTTGTTGTTTCTGATCGTCAGTAGTCTCAGAACCTATTTTTAGCATGTCCATTGTCAGGGGATCAGGATTGTTGTCGCTAGGTTTGTCAGCGGTCAGTTTGTAAACCCCTACTTTGTCAGCCTTTGGGAAATCGCTATAAATGTCAAGCGAGATCTGTAATAAGTTAGCTCTTGCAATAAGCTTTCCCTTATGCAACACATATTTGTCCCCAGATAAGTTAATAACTAATACTTTTCCTAACCCATTTATAACTTCGTATACACCTTGCGGAATTACAAATTCTTCACCTGACTTGAAACAAGTGTTTCCTGGTATGTATATTAGCCCCGTGTGGTCGCTTCCTAAATATATATCTACTCCGAATAGCCCATTTATCTCTACGTCTGATTTAATATAAACGTTCGATTTCTCTGCTTCGGCCACCCCTGAGTATAACATCAAGCTACTATTTGTTTTGTAAACTCTAACCTCCGATAATTCAGTTAGAGTTTGACCAACAAGTACATCGGTATTAAGGAACTCGTCATGTACAATAAACACTTCTACTATGGCAGTGACAAAGTCCACGCTTATCTCGACGGATGCCTTACCTAATGGTAACATTACACCAGCTGCAAAGCCTTTCAATACAGGCAGTCCCTCTGTTGAAGTATCTAATTTTAATTCGTCTGCCGTGCTCCGTTTGATAAGCGTGCACTCGCTACCGAAATCGACAAATGCAGTTTTAGGTACACCGTTTATTGTTACATTTTTTGTATAAATATTGTGAGTAGTCTTTTTACTTGTTTCGATCAACTGTACCTTATTAACGGGATTCAAACTATTCTTATCTTTATCTGCATCACGTTTGCAATGTTCGGCTAAATGGCCCATTCTGTTGCATTTTGGACATTTTTGGAGAGCCTTTGGGCATTTCGGAGCGGTATGTCCAAGCTCCGAACAATTGTAACAACGGGGCTTAAACGAAGGATGTTTATTGTTCCGTATGTTTTCTTTAGTTTGCACGGGGTTTTTCTTTATTTCCTTTATACTTTTGCTAGAAATATTGCGTAAATACTTGAGTAACCTACTCGGTCGCCTAAAATCTGAGCCTAACGCATTCAGACGGATATTATTATCATATATACCCTGTACTATACAGTCCACTGCGTTTTTCCCCTTGATCCCACAATGATTTACAAGCTTTGCTTTATCATAAAAATACTCTTCTAGAGTTTCATCCCTCTTACTCTTCCTATCTAACATTTCGATGAGTTTGTCAGCATAGTTTTGATCGTCTGGAAAGCTTTTTAGCAACTTGGCTTGCCATTCCTTCCAGTTAAGCTTAACCGACAATAAGCCCTCATACCATCTGCGTGAAAGACCAGCGAGCTTAGGTAATGCGTTGTAAATTATTTATTTATCATTCCAATAATATATTTGAGCAGTTTCGTTTACTTTCTTTAGCCATGATGTCATCGTTTGATTTTTTTGACTGGGATCAAAGTTTGGAATAACATCTTTGGCGCCTATGAAGTTACTTTCATTACGTTTATTTTTTTATTTATACCTTTATTTCAGGCAACATGGCCCATAACATAGAATACATACCATTACTATAATAATTATAAATAAACTAATACATATGAATCACTTACAAACTAGACTTATTAACTATTGCACACGAAGAGGCATCTATTAATTTCTCTACTACACTATTTTCTTTCGATTTAGAAGTAACGCTTTGCTTTCGGCGTTTAGTGCGCTTTGATTGCGCTGGAGACTGTCTACAAATGTTGCTATTCGATTCAGAAGAGCTCAAGTCTGTTGCAGTACTCGTCACCATACTTCTGCTAGCATTTCGTCTCTTTTCTATGCGTGTGCGTTTACGGCGTGAGCGTTTTTTGTTTGTATGCAGACGTGAGCGCGGACGTCCCCTGTTTGATTTGGACGATTGCGAATCTGTGCTATGCGATCGCCTAATAGAACGGGAAAGTCTGGCACGGTGCTTTCGTTTCGACGATCTGTTTCTATGATGTGAATGTCTAGAATCGGAGGAGGCCAATGTTGAGCTCCTTGAGGTGTCCATACGCGTGGTTGATCGCGAACGCATACGAGGACGTTTGGCTCCGCGACGTCGAACCCGCGAGTTCTTCCTATTAGATCTACTCCTACGCTCGACAACACGTGGAGGTGTAAAGGTCTCTCTAGCAGACGTCCTATCCGACATGGTCACAATCTATCATTATTGTCAAGTCAAGGTCAAATCGGAATCAGGATAGTAGGAAAATATTGATATGATTAGAATAGTATTCATATAACCTTAGTACCTACATGTGAAATATTTAATATGACGCAAAACACAAAAAAAAATCAGAGAAATAAAATTTTCAATAAAGCAACAATCAATTATTCTATTAAATATCATTCGAGTAATCATTACTGTATGTGTAATATCCTCACGTTTCACTGTGTGCTGTGCATAGGTGCATTTGCTCCATTCAGCACGAAATAAAAATAACAGCACTATCTTTGTCAGAACACATCAAAACAAATACACATTGTAACCAAAGAAAATATCCACACCCATCCCAGAGTGTAGCCCTGGCAAGGTGAGGGTGGAAACCTGGTCACTCGGTGTTCCTACCTGTACCTCCATAGAGTAGCCATGGCAAGGTATTTGCAGAAACACCCGCAATGAAAAATATGTATTTGTTCAATGACCCACATTTGCATCACTGTAGAGTGAATATAGAAAGATGTATGCATGGTGGAACAATACAATCCCGGAAAACCCTGTGTATCCCGGAGAGTAGCCCCGGCAAGATACACAAGGCCCTCAGAATCCATGCTACGTCTCCATAGAGTAGCCATGGCAAGACGCATGCACGTTGGATTGGAACCACATTATAAGCACCGCTCAAGAAAACATGTGTATCCCGGAGAGTAGCCCCGGCAAAATACACAATGCATCACAATCCATGCTTACATCCCCATAATGATTTGAAAACAAATAAAGCACACAGTGAAACACGTATTTTTCTTTACCCAACATGTGACCGTTATTTTATTTAAATAGCAGGTAGAAAATTAATGAACTCTAAAATTATATTACTATAGTACTTATTAATTAAGGGCGCTGCATTATCCCACTTCTGATTTGTTAGATAAACCATGTAACGTTGTGAATTATCAACGTTATCCTTTGACCTATAATCAATCCATTAGTCAACGTTTAACAAAATAGTTACAATGGAATGCAAGGAATGCCTACACATTCCTTTTCGTGCAATGTTCTTCGTCAACCGACTCAGAAAAAAACTCGTACTTGGGGGTATCGTAAAATTGTTTTATTTCGCGTCGAGACTAAAAGTCATTTATAGGCGGGTAGTTCTGAATTTTTACAGAGTTTTGGTGTTGTAGTCGGAAGACGTTGTTCAACGTTAACCGGTTGATAATTAAAGTGAAGTACCTAATGTGCTCATGAGTATAAATAAGCTCGCACAGGACGTCAACGGGACTCATTTACGATTAAACTTTGTCGGCTGTTACACTGTCTCTCTTCATTAGAATCTTGTGACACCTTGCGTAACAGATTTTTTTAAAAATATTTTTCATGTATTCGATATTTTATTTAAAATAAAATTAGTTAAGTGTTCGCCCCGGATTAGGGGAACAAGGTTGGGACTGGAATTCCATTTTCGACGTTCGTTGAGTTCAGCTGACTCACCCTACCGAACGTTCGAGACCTGCGCTCACTGCACCAAGCGGCACACACACCAGACCTGCCGGCGCAACCACCATCTCGTCCCTGCGGTCACTCTCACCTCAGGGTCAACTCCACGGCGTCGCGTCGCTCCACTTACGTGATAGCCAGGGCAGTACTAGTGCGCCTATTTTCACGGAACAATAAATTATCAAGTGACGGCTGTGAACCACGACCTAAATAAATTTCTTGTTAACGTTGGTGAGTTTTTTTTATTTTCAACTCACCCTATACGTTACAACCAGAAGTTAGGTATAAACTGGATATTTATTGCATTTATCTGTTTAAATTACTGTGAGTCTGAAGGAAATAAGGTAAATAAAATGTATTGTAGGTTAACATTAATATCACACATTTATTATCTTAACATGACTTCTCATAACCTTTACGCATATTATACATTTAGATCATGGTACATACTTATTGCTACATTAATTCCACAACTAGTAGTTTTACATTTAAAACAAAATAACGGCCACAATTTATAACTTAGCATGATATTATTTAAAGAATAGCTTAATAAATCAGACTGACTTACAGTAGGTCCTTCACTAAGACTTGATAGCTGTAACGACTTGTTCTCCCAGTGGTCCGTGCTCGAATGACCCAGACCCAGAGCACTGATGTTCTCAACCTCTTGTGAGCGTTGAATCCACAGATAAAAAAACAATACAAAAGATCGTTGTCACGTGACAGGCAAAGGAAATGTAGTCAATCAGCCAATATGATTTTAGCAAAATTAAAAATGTAGTAAGCTAAATGTACTTCTTGTGGAAAAGTGATAAAATTTAATCTTAACTATCTAACAGTAGCATAGACAATTTTCTAGAATTTATAACAAACTTAAGCCGGTTTGTCCATGACTAGGCCCAGCGCACGGGCAAGCTAGTTTAGCAGATTATTTTTGTTCTCGTGCCGTCAAACCGCCTAGAACCGGGTATGTACAAACATTTGACAATCCGTTAAATGCATAGCGAAGCCCTGTGATGTGGCGAAGTCTAAGCTAATTAAGCTATATTTTACAACTTTTTATTTTTAGACGTTCGTCACAAATAAAAAATCAAAGCTTTGTAAAAGTGAATGAATACTTTTCGAACGACCAATTAATGTTGCCAGCGTACTTAATTGATAATCGTTCGGTCGAACTGTCAAAACCTTGTTGTTTATGTAATTTCAAAATAGAAAAAATTCCAAATTGTGTCTAGATTTTAATTAGAAACTTATAATTACCACTTAGAAGTAGTTAAACACACTATACACCATGGGAACTGTACATGCTAAGGTAAAATTTCATATTTATAAAGAAATCTCGATCCGAAACAAATGTAAGGTTATATTATCACAATAAACATGAAAATTGTAAAAAAGTCTAAATATTCTCACATATTATTTCTGACTTTTATATTATAAATAGATACAACGCTTCCGTGTTGTAAAAATCAGAGTTTTATTGGATCATTAAGATACACACTTGCCAGTTCGTCCGCTTGTAACTTGAAAATTATTACACGGGAATGTAATACCCGGAATAAGCAGTTATCCTATACGTTACTACAGTCTATAATCTATCTCTGAGCTAAATTTCATTAAGATCCGTCCAGCAGTTTTGACGTAATTGAATAAAATACATCCATTCATCCAAACAAGAATTTTCGCATTTATAATAATGTAGTAATATTATGTTTAGTGAATACAGAGAACAACAATAAGTTTATTGAACACAGATAAAAACAATAAGTTTATTGAACACAGAGAAAAACACACAGCAATTCATACACTGAATGTGGTGGTACAAGTGGATGTCATAATCAATTATAGAAATCTGGCTCCCAAACTAAGTAAAAAATTTACTATATTTTGAGATATAGTAATTTTTTTTACTTAGTTCTAACTGCTAACTATATCTCATCCAAACCAATTTTCATTGGAAGTTTTTGTTGGGGTCTACATTATATATTTTGTTTAGTTTTATCATTCTCTTATTTTAGAAGTTACAGGGAGAGGGACTAATTAGATGAGTTTAGTACAGTTCTATTTAGAAAAAATAAAACAATACATAATAAGGCAATGCGCCATCGTTATATTATGGTGGATATCCCTCCTGTACATACAATTTTTTTTGCCAATACTTTTATTGAACTGTGCGCACAGCTAAGGAGTGGAATTCCCTGCCGGGGTCTGTATTTTTTGACAGCTATAAAAAAAAAGATTTTTTTTTTAAATATCCATTGGGCTGGGGCCAAATAAATTAGGGCTGAGTAAGTAGCAGATGACCCCACCTATACACCATTTTCGTATGTTCAACGTTCTGCCAAACACCCTGTATAATAATAATATAATATTCCACAACTATCACACAACGCCATCTAGTCCCAAGCTAAGCAGAGCTTGTGTTATGGGTACTAGACAACTGATAAACATACTTATACATATATTTCTAAATACATAAATATTATAGATAAATTACACCCAGACACAGAACAAATGATCGTGCTCATCACACAAACATTTGTCCTGGATGGGAATCGAACCCACGACCTCTGGCATAGCAGTCAGGGTCACTAACCACTAGACCAACAGGCCTGTCAATAGTTTAATAAAAATATATCTAATATATAAAAATCAATGCCACTTTTCGTTGTAATGTTATAACTCAAGAACGGGCTCACCTATCCAAACCAAATGTTTAGGCTTTGTTCGAACTATTTAGTAGATGCTTTATGTGAAGTGTGCACAAAATCGGACGAGCGGTTCTTAATATACCCGAGCGAAGCTGGGACGGGCCACTAGTAATTTATATAAGGTTGTATATTTTTACAGGCCGAGCCTGGCGAGAGTGTGGAGATGGGTGGGGGTCTGCTCGAGTTTGAAGAACCATTGGAGATGGAAGACGAGCCCATCGCCAAACCAACCATTAAACTAAATGGAGTGAGGGTAATGTATTTTTTTATTAATTTGATGATTGAACGATCGACTGCTGCGCTGTGTGTCGCGGGTTCGATTCCCGCACGGAACAAATATTTGTATGATCTACAAGTACTTGTTCCGAGTCTGTGTGTTTGTGTATGTGAGTTTATATGTTTGTAAACGCACCCACAATACAGGAGAAATTCCTAGTGTGGGGCAAAGTTTTAAAAAAAAAAGAGTTTTCTCTTGTCCACAATCTAGTTTAAGGGCGCATAACCAGAAAGTTCGCAACGTCGCAAATAGCTGTCAAATATTTACAAGTTTTAATTAATTTGGTAAATTTACTGTATGAAAATAAGAAAAAAGGCTCTGTAGTGCACTAAAACATTGATATAGGAATGCAATTAAAACACTGAATTTGATTTTGTCACCGTTTCAGGTTTAAAAAAGGCATTTGGAAGGTTTCCAAATACTTTTTTTACATCTAAAACTATTTATTCGTTGTTACGATATTACTTATTGCATTCCGTTATCAATGTTTTAGTGCACTACAGAGCCATATTTCTTATTTCCATACAGTAACATTGCTAAATTAATTAAAACTTGTTAATATTTGACAACTATTTGCGATGTTGTCAACTTTCAGAATAAGCGCTCTTAAACAAAGATGGAGCAAGATCACTTAGAAGGAACTGGGGTTCCAATGGGCGTTTTGTTATCAAGCCCAAACTAAGAATTAATGTAATTACAATTTGAGAGATTTCGGCATTTTGACAGCTTCTTATGGCTGCTACACACGTTACGAAAAATCATTACGATTGGACGGTACAGTTCAAACTGCAACGATAAACCTACATGTGTGTATGAGAAAAATCGGACAAACTGTACAGTTTTTTTGTATTTGCCTGCCGTCAGTCAGCTGTCATTGGGCGTTTTTCCATTAGCCGGCACGGCACCGGCGACGGCGCCGGCGCCGTGCCGTTGCCGGGGAGGCAAAAATGTATGAAATTGTATTGCTCGCTTTTGCACTTACCGGCGCCGGCACTGGCCCGGCGTTCATACATTTTTGCTTCCTCGCACCGGCAGTAGGCCGGCGCCGGTGCCGGTGCCGTGCCGGCTAATGGAAAAACGGCCATTAGCGTACAGAACGCGGGCGAATCAATTTTCTTTTTAATGTATCGGCCATATATTGCTGTATTTTTTTATTGTAATGGTTCATGAGATACATCCTGGTGCCAGACGGACAGACGGATATATAGACAGGGTTACCTATCATAAGATCGAAAAACGTTTGACCGAATTTCATTTGACCTAAAACTTTTCAACTATTATCGTTTGGTTTTTTTTACTTCATCGAAGTCACGTGTACCACTGTTTCAGTTAACCTATTATCTGTTTCAGTTTACCTATTATCTATTACTTACCTACCTTATTTTCGTTACTCCAACACTTCATTTGGCCGATAATCTTTTTACCGATGTTACACTTGCTCGAAATGACGGTTGTTCGAATTATTATGTTTCCAAACATTCATTATATCACTGTTTTAATTGCCATATTTTCATTTCACCAAACGCCTAGAAATTTGTGCACACTAATTATTGCTGTTACATTTTTAGCAGGCGCCATTGAAATGTAGGTAGACGAATACAAAATAATTGTGCAAATGTCATATACGATAATATAACTCTGACGGGTATTGTATTATCATTAATGACATTTGCTGTTAATTACATAGTTGGACTATTAGGGGTGTTCTGGCTAGCACGTGTGTTCGAATCTTTTTGCGGATTTTGTGTGATTCTTGATCAATACTCTTTTGTGCCTTGTTATTGTGTATTGTGTTGATCTTGTGTTTGTAAAAAGGTTTGTATTGTAATACACTTGCATACAAACAGACATGCAACATGCAAAGAAGCACCACAAAACCATGCAAGCAAGCATGCATCATCCAAGCAAGCATGCATCATGCAAGCAAGCATGCAGCATGCAAGCAAGCATGCAGCGTGCAAGCAAGCATGCAACAAGCATTGTTTCTGTCATGGCTCCGGCGCTGCGGGGTTTTGGGTGGCCCTACGCGAGCTTATCGTCGCAGATGATTTGAACGCTCACCACCGCAGCTTCGGCTTACTGGCCAGCCTCAGCCGCGGCGGCGGCCGTTCTAACCACCTGCTCCTCAGCTCGCGGGCCACCCCACCCCTCCGCGCCTACGCGATTTTAAATTACACTCTAGGGGTAGGACAGACAAGACTACGTAAATTCGGCTTTGCAGCATTTCGTTTCCGCCACAAAGTTTTGTAGCACAATATATTGAATTTTTATGACAGTAATTTAATTGTTCGGTAAAATGTTGTTTCGGTATGGTGAAAATATGGCAAATAAATAATTTGGCAATTGAAAAAAGTTTAAAAGAGGCTTCGGTCAATAGTAAAAAGTTATTTTGTTAATCGGCGGAACATACTTCGGTAAAATAATACTTATGGCTAATGGTAATGATACTTCGATGATCTGAAAATATGTCAAATAATGCATATAGCAAAAGAGATGTCGGTCAATAGTTTTCGGTATAATGAAATTCGAACAAACAAAATTCGGTAAATTGATCGGTTCCCTACAGACAGACAGACGGACAGTGAAGTCTTAATAATAGGACCCCTTTTGCGGTTCGATGTTTTCAGGTTTAATGTTGATGAACCCTAAAAATCAACCATTAGAAAGGCTTACAATTTTTCGTCTAGCCTACTAAACATACTATTTTTCTTCCTCAAAGCAATCTAAAGAACAATGGCCACTCGGCAAACATGCTTGGACTAGTAAAATCTAACAAAACGACTTTTGATGAAACATATATCATTTCATTCGTATAGATAAATATAAGCTTCATATATATACGGTCTTCAATATATTTTTAAAAGGTGGGAGAATCAAGAATTTATTATTTAGGTATATTTTGTTGAAGTTATGTTCATATTTTAATAATCTGTGGCATTAGATTAGGGTTACGACATAGACATAGTAAATGAACTATGCATCATCTGTATGACATTGGCAATACTGTCTAAAAAGAGAGAAAATAACAGTTATTAGCTCAATTAACTCTTTCTTTATACTGCGTTCGCTTGATTAAAGTAGTATTTTATTAAATTGGTTTTCTATATTTTACCAGCTTTTAAAAATAAACTGATGGTATCCGATAATTATATTAACAATGCACTACATATTGGTGACAGTCTTATGTCGGTGCTAATTTCTGGTTTTTAATAGTCCAAACTGACCATTGTTCTTTAGTCGATTTACTGAATAAGGTGAAAATATGTTTAGTCCGTTCAGTTAGAGTATTGAAAAATAATGAACACGTAATTTTTGTTTTTTAAATCAATCAATATTGACAAAAATAAAACGCTTCGAAATTCGACAATGATGCTTCGAGATTTCGCTTGTGACGTCATAACACCTGTAAAATTATACCGACCGAGTGACGTTTTGTGAGTTTTAGAAGCGTTGTATCTTCGTCAATTTTGGTTTATGTAAAAATAGAAAAAATTCAGGTTAAATATTTTTTGAAAATCTATCTTTTCAACTAATTACATTTTTTAAGCAAAATAGCCTATTTAAAACAGTTAGTTGGTTCTATGGGTAGGATGAGGTATGATGACCACATGAAGTAAATATTTACATGGTCTGCAGGTATATGTTCCTGAAATGGTGTATGCAAGTGTGAGTGAACATATTTTAAGGGAGAAATCCTTATATGAAGAAACATTCTGTGTTCATAAACATCCTTGTCAGTGGCGGTACCTTCATACAAGCCCAAAAGCCCGGCATGCCTTATTAAAAATGCTCGACAGAGAATCATAATCAAACCCGAACTATTTAAAAGTTCGCGCGCTTAATTGTTATCAAAATAACACAAACTATCCACGCCACACACTTTACATCGCAATTGTTCGCGCGCAGTTTCGTATTTGCAACATCTATATATAGCTATCTCGCTTACACGTACCGGCTTTTACCGGGCTTTCAAATACTATCTCTGTCCCTTTCGCGCCTAAAGCGTTGTGCCGTATAACGAGTTAGAACCTTGTGCGTCTACAAATCGATCAGTATGGGAGATTTAAGCCGTGCATGCGTATGAAGTTGCACGCGTATGCGTGACGTTGTCACCTTGCCAAATCTGCAGTGTTGCCGTTTTAGCGACGTTGTGAGATCTTGGAGATTTTTAACGAGTTTGGAGACTTTTTTAAGATTTAGCAACAACAAGAACTAGCGAGTTTTTAAAATAACGAAATTAAATATTCAAGCAATATCTTAAAAATAAAAAAAATGCGACATCCTGCTAGATTGTTCATATACCTGGCGACTTTTTTTGCCTAAATGACAACACTGTTACTCTGCGTAAGTAGCTCACTTCAGTTTCATTTGCTTGAGTGGGGAAAGCTTTGTTGTTAAAGTTTTTTGTGTGTTTTGTTAGATTTTCTCAGTGATACAATTGTTTTGGTGACTTACCTGCAACAATGGAGGTAATTGTACCTTGTGAGGATTTAAAATGCGTTCAAGTTTTGATTGGCGAAGATAAGGTAAAATCTTTAAACTTTGCTCAGAAAAAAAAAACTGTTTATTTCTTCCCGACGCCGACGCCTAATCTGTGTATTTCTCAGACTAGTAAATCGCTTATAAGAATATTTCTTATGTGTATAAATCATGCAATAGAATTCAAGAGGTTAGTTTATTTTTTTCAGCCCTTCAGGCTTTGTGTAATTTTTTTAATAATAGTACAAAACGAGCTGCTTTTTACAATACTCATTGCAGCAAAAAATTCGTTGGACATACATGTCGCGAGTCGTAAACACGGTTTTTGAACAAAAAAGTAAACTTATTGAGTTGTTTTCTGATCTGTGCGACAACCCACAGAACTGGGACGGGGATACGATTTTAGCTATTGAAAAACAGTTGTTGGTAGAATTAAAACGATCACCAACATTTTACTCTGATGTAATTAAATCATTTCTTAAGAAAGATAGACGATTCCAATTAGAATATAAATAATTTATTTAAATTCCTTATTGCATTCTATCTAGCTATTTTTTAACTTTCGTTTTGTAACTTTCTGTTTTGTTTTTTTTTTGTCTGTAACCTGTTAGTCCTGTTACAAAACAAGCAACTACTTACCATAACTTTGAATTCACTTTTAATTTATTGTACCTAACCAGTAGTTTATGAGAAAATTGCGATGATACATACGTAGGTACCTACATACTCAGTCGAAAACTGAACTTTCTTTTTTTGAAATCGGTTTAAATTTTATTGGGCTTGCCTTATTTTGAAACCCTAGGCCCGCCACTGATCCTTGTGTGTTTATTAAACAAAGTTTTAGTAAAAGACTCATCAGGTGGCCTACCAAGACGTCTTAAAGAGTAAGTAGTTAGGCTGTGGGAAAGAGACAGAGCTATACAAGTCGTCTAGCTCCATCTCGTTCCCTCAGCTGAACTACTCACGCTTTAAGGCGTTGTCCACACAGAAAAGACGTTAGACGAGGACGCGTCGCGGACAGGCGCAGATGTACTATAGTTTCCGCCAGATAAGTGTGGAAGAAAATTCGTTGACCCCCGTGTACCAATGTATTCGAATATTTCAAAACCATTCGAAAAATGTAAAGAAAGTGTCGAGTAAGACAATCAAAACAAACGTATCGCGGTAAGAGGCGACCTTGACCTTATATTTTATTTTGAAATTTGAACGACGCATTATTAGGATCAATGACCTTTATTCCAGACTTTCATTACTATAGCGTTGCGCCCGGAACGCATCTCTTCTGTATGTTTTACGTCGCGACGCGACGCTTCTATACATTTTATATGAAAGGGACGCTGTAGAGACTAATGTCTCCCCCCCCCCCCCCCCTCTGCGTCTTACGTCTTTTCTGTGTGGCCCGCGCCTAAGACGTTATGGTAGGCCACCTGAAATCTCATAAAAGGCCATTCTTAAACCGTGTACGCACGTACGAACGTTGCGTTGCATGATACGCAACAACGGTTCGGACGTTCGTAGTAACGAACATCGAACACTGTTCATCAAAAATGTCCGTGGCGATCCACCTTTGGTATATGACTAATTCACATGTGCAGTTTACTTAAAAACCCATCATAAAGTAATATAATAATATCTAGTAGATTAGATGATTTTGTACCAACTACTAACATAGTATATATGATTTGAAATCCTATGCACTTGGTGTGTGTTTCTATTATCCCGGATCTAACTGAATATTTGTATGATCTACAAGTAGTTGTTTCGGACAACAAACAAAAATACTATTGCATGGGTGTCTGCTGCAGTGACCAGTAGCGTGTCAAACAGAGGCGTAGCTACCGCCGTATCAGCCGCATCAATTATACCAGCCCCCCAAGTATCAAGGGCCCCCGACGATTGGAATAAAAATAAAAACATGAAATGTTGCTCTTAAAAGAAAACTTATCGCGGCCATAAGGCTGCTTTTCCACCAGAGATGCGCTATGCTACGTTGCTGCGGATGCGTTTGATATCCACCAATCATATTCATTGGTTTACATAGCACAGCACGAGTGGAAACGGATTCAACTAAGATGTGTTTTTTATATGGAAGGAGGCGTGCTATGGGCCGTCTTCCCTGCTATCGATAGCGCAGCTACGCATCTTCGTATCGCAGCTAAGCATCTTCGTATCACAGCTACGCATCTTCGTATCGCAGCTACGCATCTTCGTATCGCAGCTACGCGTCTTTGTAGCGCAGCTACGCATCTTCGTAGCGCAGCTACGCATCTTCGTATCGCTACTGCTACGCGAAACGTTCACAAAGTTTAGTAGCTCAGCTTTTACATCCTCGCAGCACAGCTACATTGCACATCTCTGGTGGAAAGGCACCCTAAAGCTCTAATTATCGAATTCCTAACATAGCTCAATTTTCAAAAAGGTTTTATGAAGTTGTCATAAATGAGCTACGATCATTCTCATTTTTTTAGCTCCCTTCGAAATTCTCTAAACGACAGTAATAGCATTAATTACACGAGTCAGGATCCTATTATCTTTATTCTGTAAAACTATACACTTATATTAGAAGGGCCCCAAACAAGTTTTGATACGGGGCCCCTTTTGGCCTAACTACGCCACTGGTGTCTGATCCTATTTTTGGATTGCAATATCTTCAAGTGATGTCGACCATCTCTCATAGCCAGTTTCCTCCGTGCCTCGGAAAGCACGTAAACCCGTTGGTCGCGGCTGTCATTTGTAGATCTTTGACAGTCGTTACTGTTAGTCAGAAGCTCTAAAAGTCTGACAACCAGTCTTAACATTCACTGGGTTGTGGAGGTCCGATAGGCAGTCGCTCCATGTAAAATACTGATGTTCAGCTGCATCTGGTTCGACTGGAAGCAGACCACAATATAATTGGGAAAAGGCAGGAATTGATGAGTCTTTAAGATGTCCAATTATGTAGATGCAGCCGTATAAACAACGTAACGGGATTTGGTTTGAAATTAAATATTAATTTCGGGCGATAGAGAAGAGGGCTGTGTCCGAACAGTCGGAATATTAAATCCTGATTATTACACATAGGAATAGGTAGAGCTGTTTTATTTACTTGCCATAGGTAAGAATAATATGGATATTCCCTGAATCCCGGGATTTGGAGTGAGACAACACGTTACTGTTAGTAAAGGATTGAATTTTAGTGGCGCAGAAAGAGACAAAACATGTACGTCACTCTAGCGACATGAACACCCCGCTATTGTTTTTCTAGTAAAAGTCGGAATCCCGTGGAATATCCATATTAACATCAATGTTTGCTCTATACACCGTGTTCTTCACGTTATCCATAAACTTTAGCAAATACTTCTATGGCTTTTACAAATCAAATCCAACAAAGGAAGTAGTACTTAAAAAGGCTTCGTTACAAAGATATTTGTAATTTCATTTAATGAAATTTAATTGAGCTATGCAGTGAGAAAGTATCTTAATTTGAAATCTATCAAATACTATTTGCATTTCATTTGTTTCAGCCCGCCAAATGTTATGAATGACGTTGCCAATTCGGATAAAGAGGCATGCATATCGGGTTATTTACGTCTAGGTATTTAGTTTGTATGAAAATTAACAAAAAATAAAAAATAAGAATTTATTAATGTGTCCATAATGAAAAATGCTTACTTCCGTGGTTTGAACATCTGGTCGAAGTTTATGTATATCGTCCGGAACACGGTGTATACTGATTATATGGTGAATGATCTTTGCGTGTTGTGTGACCCTGAAGCCTACGGCCGTCCATGACCTTGCCGCTTTGAGCGGCGACTTAGCACGGGGCGGTGAGCGGTAAAATCAAATGTATAGAAATGTTTGAAACACGCCACGAGGGGCCGCCAGTGGCGAATTCGCGCAATCACAAAGTAGTTAGGGATTCGACCGATTCCAACTACAAGTGAAAATCAACCTTGCCACTAAGAGATAATGTTGCAATTCGATTGACTTGACGTCGTCGTGGCGATCGTGTTTTGTTTTTCGTCTACCCATAGATAACAACGTGTTTTATGTCTTATAATAATAATAATAATAATAACTGGCAACACCCAATGTCAGCTGCAAACCGAATTTTCCTCCACCCGTTTTATATAAGTTTATACCATATTTTATTAGTATTCATCCAAAGAAATACAAATATTTAATAACAAAACTCTAACAATAGTAAAAAACATCAAAAATCCAGCAACATACAAATATTTTAGAAGAAAATGTGTATGACAGACTTGACATAAATGTCACCAATACAAAATGAAAATAATTATGGGAATGAACTCAGATGGAAGAAAAAAGAAAAGGTTTGCTAGTGTAGATGTTAACTAGAGCCAGAAAACGCGCACGCCTACCACCCCCGGAGTCGTCGCTCAGTTCCGCCTCGCCGCCGCCGGACACCGGGTCACCTGCATCACCGGCAGCGGCAGTTGCGTCGAGCTCGAGCGACGAATATTTCTCCCCGCCGACGTCGCCAACACCTGTTCGTCGGCAGGGGAGAGGCCGGCCACCGAGGAGCCTGGGACTTAGGGGCCAACCGGCCCCGAGCCGGGTCCCCGCTGCCGGTGGTTGTGTGCAGCGCATGCGATGGACTCGGTCCATAAATGAAAACGTCATGCGCGCATACTACGGGTCTACAGAGGGGGGAACTAACCTCACTGCGTACCGTGTCAGGATGCTGTCTCTATTTCAGGATCTTGAACCAACTATTAACGTCTCGGCCCAACGACTTTCGGATCAGGTGCGGGTCATACAACGTAATCATATGTTGGATGACGACGCACTTGATAGGCTGCGCTCAGAGGTACTGAGCAACCGTATCATCTCAACCCCGTTACCAACAATGGTGGCTGTGTCAACTGTTGACACAGTTCCGCCGCGATCTAACCCTTTTCCTGCTGTGGAGGAAGATGATACGGTTGCCACGGTAAGTAGCCAGTGCAACGTCCGATTGAGGTGCGCATTGGAGGATGCGCTTCGGGAGTTTCGATCTACTCCTACCGAACTTAGGCCCCGTCTACCACGTTTACCCATGCACAAGAAAAATAGGGCGCTGGTGTGTGCCTTGAACTCACAACTCAAGAATTTATTCGAGAGTAGCGAGAACCTCATTGATACACATTCGATCCTGTACTGTGGGGCTGTTGCGGCATGTCGTTTAGCTAACGTCAAGTTCCCAATTTGTGACGAAGCTAAACGACCAAAACCAGCAGTGCCAGCTTGGCAGAGCAGGATCGAGCGTCGTATTGATGGGGCCAGGGTACTCATCGGCAAACTATACTGCTTCAGGGAGGGCAATACACGACCACGTGTAATGCGCTTTGTGAGGCGGGCATTCTCGGGGACTGATATCAGCCCTCAAGAATATATGTCCCGCGTCACGGAGCGCATCGACTTCCTGAAGCAGAAAGTTTGTGCGTGGGCGAGCCGTATTCGGCGGTACAAGCGGCGGGTTGATCGATACTCGCAGAATCGCATGTTCCAATGTGATGAAAGGTGGGTATATAGAGCATGGGAGCGACCTGAACAAAACACGGCTGACGTGTGCCGCCCGGATGATAACGCCACGAACTCATTCTGGCGCAACATCTGGTCGGTACCCGTCTGTCATGTTGAGGCTGACTGGATGCGAGATGTTGAACGAGTGTGTGAAAGTATTCCAGAAATGGAAAAATTATCAATAACGCCTTTAGATGTAGCCAGAGCAGTCCGTCCGCTACCGAACTGGAAATCCCCAGGACCGGACGGACTGCACAATTTTTGGATTAAATGGCTAAGTACTTAACACGCTTGTTTGGCATCTCAATTCCAATTGGCCTTAGAGTCTGGGTCGCTTCCACAGTTTCTAACAGTTGGTATTACCCACCTGCTTCATAAGGCTGGTAGTACCGCGGAACCCAAGAATTATAGACCGATCACATGTTTATCGACCATCTATAAACTTCTTACATCCATTTTGAGAGCAAAAATTACAACACACATTGACCAAAACAACATTATGTCTAGCTCTCAAAATGGGTGTAGGAACGGGTCCCGTGGTACTAAGGAGCTACTCCTCATAGACATGGCCATTAGCCAACAGGTTCGTCGATCTCACAGGGATCTGTCCACATGCTGGATAGATTATAAGAAGGCCTACGACTCAGTGCCACATACGTGGCTCATGAGGGTACTGGAGTTGTACAAAATAGACGCAACTCTACGCGCCTTTCTTGAGTCATGTATGGGGCAATGGAGAACAGTCCTTCGCTATCCGGGATGTCGACAGATCCAGGCGAGTGATGAACCTGTATGGATTAAACGGGGAATTTTCCAGGGCGACAGTCTGAGTCCACTTTGGTTCTGCTTAGCTCTGAATCCTCTAAGCACATTGCTGGAGGATTCAGGTCTGGGCTATCGGTTGAGGAGAGGTGGTCAGGTCATATCTCACCTTCTATACATGGATGATCTGAAACTCTTTGCCCCCAGCAAATTGCAACTGATGGAGCTACTGAAGGTAACTGAAACTTTTAGTAGTGCCATCAGGATGGAATTTGGTGTGGACAAATGTGCAGTCATGCATGTAAAGCGAGGGGAGATTATGGAATCTGAAGGGATTCAGCTTTCAGATTCCATACACCTTAGATCACTTTCCTCATCCGAGACCTACAAGTATTTGGGTATGTCGGAAGCGTTAGGCATTAATGTACCGGACGTGAAACAATCGTTGAGGGACCGCTTCTTTGGACGCCTGAAAAAGGTTTTAAATAGCCTTCTTTCAGGCGGAAACAAGGTGCGCGCCTTCAACGGTTGGGTCATGCCGGTTTTAATGTACTCTTTCGGCATACTCAAATGGACTCAAACTGAACTCGACGCCTTGGATAGACGAGTCCGTACGCTGTTGACTGCAAATCGGATGCATCACCCACGATCATCGGTGATGAGGCTGTACATCCCACGGAAATGCGGGGGTCGAGGCTTTTTAAATGCTAAGACCCTCCACAACCGTGAGGTGTGCAGTCTCAGAGAATATTTTTTGAAAATGGAAGTGGGTATGCACCGAGATGTGGTCACAGTGGACAAGGGACTCACCCCGCTGTCCATGGCTAAAGAGAACTGGCACAAACCTGTGATACTCAGTACCGAAGACCGCAGGGAGGTATGGCAAAGCAAGGAGCTACACGGACGCTTCTACCGGGCCCTTCATGGGCCCGATGTAGATTTTCAAGCGTCCGTGTCCTGGCTACGTTTCGGTGACCTCTTCGGGGAAACTGAAGGTTTTGTCTGTGCGATTATGGACGAAGTTATCTTGACGAACAACTACCGGAGACATATTATAAAGGATGGGACGATTGACGTGTGTCGGGCATGCCATCGTCCAGGTGAATCCATTAGACATATTATCTCTGGTTGTTCTCGTCTTGCTAACGGCGAGTACTTGCACAGGCACAACCTAGTAGCCAGAATCATCCACCAGCAACTTGCGTTGAAATACAAACTTGTGGAATCTGAGGTACCGTATTACAAGTATGTGCCCGACCCAGTTCTCGAGAAAGACCATGTCACGTTGTACTGGGATCTGCCTATCATTACTGATAGGACTATTGTGGCCAATAAGCCTGACATAGTAGTGATAGACAGATCAGCGCGCCGCGCAATGATAATCGATGTTACCATCCCACATGACGAGAACCTCGTGAAGGCTGAGAAAGATAAACAAATCAAATATATCGACCTAGCGCGCGAGGTTGTCGACATGTGGAATGTGAGCTCGGCTATCATTGTGCCGATTGTCGTTACTGCCAATGGCCTGATGGCAAAGAGCCTCGACGAACATCTTTCGAGGCTCTCATTAGGGGGTTGGATCAAGGGCCTGATTCAGAAGGCAGTTCTCCTTGATACGGCTCGCATTGTGAGGAGGTTCCTGTCTCTGGAGCCCTAACCACCGGTAGCTTGGACCCTGCTCCCACACCGGCGGACTTCTATTTTTATATTTTTAAATGTTTTATATGGTTTTGTTTTTTTTATGTAAAATATTTAAAAATGTAATAATGTGTAAGATAATTGAATAAACGAAATAATAATAATAATCATTTATTTCGGACATAATTAAAAATCCATAATGAGTTAGTAACAGAAAAACTTACAACTATGTTAGTAACCTTAAAACAAAATAAATTAATCAAAAAAGTTTAATTCATAAACTTTCCCTCTGCACCGGGCCAGCAGGCATGCCTACGGGACCAGTGCGCCAGGAAAGGGCAGTCCGGTCTTTCAGCAATAACGCTTAGGATGCTGTTTGGACTCCCACGTATCCGACGCATCAAGGAGGCCGCCCTTTTGCGCATGATAGCCTCAAAACTATCTATGCTTGCGTCAGCAAACATGGCCGACGCGCTACAGAACCGTGGAAGCCCCAGCAGCACCCGGAACGCGTTATTATATTGAATACGAAGAGCGTTGTAGGCCTTCTGCGTATACTTGATCCACAGGCTGCAGGTGTAAAAAGTCTGGCAGTAGGCCTTAAACAGTGTAATTTTCACTTCTTTAGTACACCTAGCAAACCTGCGGGCTAACATATTACATCGAACCGACAACGCTCTTCTCTCTCTCTCTAAATCATCATCATCACTCAGATCCTCATTCAAAACGTGCCCAAGGTATTTAAATTGAGACACTCTCTTAAGTGGTTCCCCATAAAGGAAGACTGGAGGAATCGCCTTAGGTTTTCTGGAACCAACACGAAATACCATGACCTCACTCTTCCTGACATTGTACAGGAGTCCATGGGCCGTGGCGTATTGTTCACACACCCCAAGCAACCGTCTGAGTGCATCAATCGAAGGACTCAGCAGCACCATGTCATCAGCATAACTTATACTATTAATGACCTTGCCATCAATAGAGCATCCGACTCCAGTGCTGCCGAGCTCCTCAACCAGCTGATTGACGTATAGGCTGAAAAGGCCTGGGGAGGTTAAGCCACCTTGCCTCACGCCACACTCCAGCCCATACTCACCAGACAATGCACCCGACCATCTGACCTGGTTAATTTGGTGGTTATACCAAAACTCGAGGAGATTAACCAACTCACGAGGTATGGTATTCTGTCTCAATTTTGACCACAGGATATTATAATTAACCAGGTCAAACGCCTTGGAGAGGTCCAGAAAAGCAGCATACACAGGAGTATTCCTATCAGTATAGTACTTAACCGCGTGCTTAAGCGCCAGAATAGCAGTCTCAGTGGACAACCCGGCTCGAAACCCGAACTGAGCATCATGTGGTTTGAGCTGGGCACTTATCCTACGCTCAAACACACGGTCAAGCACCTTAGCTGTCACAGTGGCTAACGAAATTGGTCTATAGTTGTCCTTGTCTGACGCATCCTTAGTTTTACTCTTAACTATAGGCACAACTATCGTCCTCATGAGGTCCACAGGTAGATAGGAATGCCTCACACAAAAGTTGAAAAACATGGATAGGATCCTAGGAAGATGTGGACCAGCATACTGAAAGTGTTCAATGCTTAGGCCATCATGTCCAGGGGATTTGCCTCTAGTCATAGATTTAATAATATCTTTTATCTCCCGGGCCGAGATATTTATTGGCTCTCCAGACACGATGTCCCCAGCGACACGTACCTGTTCCTCCTTATGTCGTAGTGGTAAGGTTTATTTTCACTTGTAGTTGGAATCGGTGGAATTGCAATCGCGTTGCGCCATCCCTTAATGTCATATCGGCGCCGCTCACCACCCTGCCACGCTTAGACCAAAGTTGTGAATTGACCGTTAGGCCGGTTTCAGTGCTCGACCGACCGTCGGTGCGTACATCGGTCGCGCTTCTCATTTGTATGAAAATTCACAAGTCGTCACAGTGCTCGACCGACCGTACGCACGCGTATATTGCTACGCACTGCGTACGAGGACCGTCGGTCGAGCGCGTCCGCATGCGTGCCGTCAGTCGACCGACGCGCTATGGAAACATATGAACGCGTTCAGTGCTACACCGATCGGTGGACCGACCGTACGGATGCGTGTATCATCGTAAAAATAATCGAACCTACTAGTTCAAAACTTCAATAATATTGTTTGACTTTTTAGTGATTTAAGTACCTAATTATGATCAGACATGGCATATATGTATTGTCGAATTTCGGTAAGTTCGACTTCGTGAACTTCTGTGGGACCAAGGCTAGGGTGGCAAAAGGTGTTATACAAATAGTTTGTACATCTTTGTGTCCGAATTTAGATAAACAGTCGCAGAGTGAACGAAAAAATATAGGTAGCAGCAATTAAAACATTTGTAAACGCGTCCATTTTTGTGACTGTACCAGTCCGGCCTGTTTGCTTGGTCAGGACAGCACTGAACGTTACAAACTGACGATCGGTTATGCGTATCGTCAGGACCGATGGTACGCACCGACGGTCGGTCAAGCACTGAAACCGGCCTTATGTTTATGTTGTAGGCGCGTGTTGATCGTGTTCACGTGGACGGTCTGAATCGGACCAAGGATGACATCATTCGCAGTACTGTGGATGAACTGTTCCAGGCTTCTGACTTTGAGGATGTCATACTGCGCGCTCATAAGGTAAGTAATATACTCACACAGTTTTTCAAAAGCATTTATTTTCAGTTATCCTGTTAGAGACACTAATTTTATATTTATTTAAACTTTTACGTACAATTGTGGTACGGGCCAGGCCACACGGTGCGGTGCGGCGCCGGAGCAGTGCCGGACGTACCGTGTGGCATACCATCGATATTATTATATGTAGGAAACCGTCTACACCGTCCGAAACAGGCGCCGTGCCAGCGCCGGAGCCGCACCGCACTTAGAATAGGAAATGAAAGACAAAAAAAGTCCTTTTTTAATAGTAACCAGTCCCAATCACAAGACTTAGCCAGCTTGCTTACGACTCGATTCGTGCGATTTGCAATTTCTACCAACTAAAAATCGTCCTTGTTACTACGATATACTGATGCAATTCGACTGACTTACGTCGTCGTGGCGAGCGTGTTTTGTTTTTCATCTACTCGTAGATAACCGCACGTTTTATGTCATATGTCGTAGTGGTAAGGATGATTTTCACTTGTAGTTGGTCGGTCGAATTGCGTCGCATCGCTTCATAGGTAAGCTCCCCAAGTCTGACAACCACTTTTACTTTTACCATGGGGTATCGTATTACCCAGTTACTGGGTTGTGGAGGTCCGATAGACAGTCGCTCCATGTAAAATACTGATATTCAGCTGCATCTGGTTCGACTGGAAGCCGACCACAATATAGTTGGGAAAAGTAAAGACAGATGATGATGATTAAAACAGAAGTATAAAGCCCACTTCCCATGAACAGTCATGCAGTATCTCGGTTGTATTGCAGGTGCGACGCGCGCTGGACGCTATGGGCTGTTTCCGGGACATCGGCGTGTTTATCGACGTGTCTTCCGGCCCCGACGCCACCCCGGAGGGACTTGAGGTACCATTGTCTTGTATAGTTTCACCATATAATGGAATACAGGGTCTTACCTTGTCAGCAGGGAGAAAACCGAATCCAGAGATACGAAAAGGTTTATTCCACTTTAAATTTAAAATGTCACTTACGGGATATCTTCCGTGATTATATTTTTGTTTGAGTTCCCGATATTTCGACGCTGTTGCAAGCGCCATGATCGCGGGTTGACTGGAGAATGCGGGTGGATGAAAATAAAATTGTTAGAAGCAGACAAATCTGTCTACCCTCTTTCTTTGTCTCTTGCTACGCGCACTACTGGAACTCGACACTAAGTCACGGCAGAACACACTCACAGCATCAACAAGTTTTTTAGAGTCTTTATTACGATGCCGGCTGCCACTTAGGAGCATGTTTACAACTGGATTCCACGTACTCGACAATTTGAAGCCATCCTCTCGATTGAAATTCTTGTGTTTTCTTATTTCAATTGCTTCTCTTGTCAGTCTAGGTATGTAATGTTTGTCCGTGGACAAAATACTTGACTTGTGGAATTCAATCCAGTGATTGGGCCCTGACTCCCGTAAGTGACATTTTAAATTCACGAGACAAACCGTGAAAGTTTAAAACAGTGTATATTCCACTTTGTTCACCTGGGTTATTTGGTGACCTTCACCTCGGAAATATATCACCTGGGTGAACAAAGGTGACTTTTCTTCTACGATCTTGTAGACTTTTATCACCCACGTCAAGCATAACAAAAGCAAAAAAAAAAACAGGCAATTTAATATTTATTGAACTTAAAAATACAAAAAGAAAAATGTTTTTCTATTCTATAGAAGATAGCGCGGGACAAGAACATCTCCATGATCCTATTCTCCTAGTAAATTAGATGTCTGTTGCTTTTTATATAGGTGATAAAAGACCACAAGATCGTAGAAGAGAAGTCGCCTTTGTTCATCTAGGTGATATTTTTCCAAGGTGAACAAAGGACGGGGTGCTAAGACAGGAAACTTTCACGTGCGCCCGTGGACTGGAGTTCCCTCTCGGATACGTCCGGGGGAAGACCAGTTTTTCGGGCCGGTGCACCCTGGGATGAGGGCAAAAACTCTTCCTTAGGCACTGTGCTTAAGGGGTCTCTTTGCCCGTATGCGAATAGCCTGTCGTGTGGACGCTCCAACTCGTGTCCCTCTGAATAGCAGAGGGCACAGCGGCGGAGCGGGCTTGCGGACGGTGAGTAATGGGTAAGCTCGCCGTCCGACCAAGGACCAAGCCCGGGTCGGTGGCGCGTCGTGTTTCGTGCGTCACCGACGGGACCCCTTATGGGGCCAAATGCCTGCTGGGGTCGCGGATTTTTTCTAAATCCAGGATACCGTGGCCCCCGAAACGTAAAGGGCATCCGAAGGAACACGGGTGGATTTTAGTTAGTAAGAGTCTGACAGTCCCTTCCGCCCCACCCAGGGCGGGAGGACTCATTTGATGATTTTGCCACCCCAAAAAAAAAAAACCTCTATTAGGAAACTGGAACTTTATTACTTTAATGCTTTTCGACTCTGTTTCGGAATCGATTCATTTTATGGTAATGATAAAATCAAGACGGAACGTCCTACGGTACGTTACGTTCGTGGTAAAATAATGAAAAATATTATTTCGATACCATTTTGCTTAGCGAGCAAGACGCGATTCGAGCGAATTGCAATCCCTACTAACTTAAAATGAAAATCGTCCTTGCTACTACGATATAATGATGAAATTCGACTGACTTACGTCGTCGTGGCGAGCGTGTTTTGTTTTTCATATACCCGTAGATAACCGCACGTTTTATGTCATATGTCGTAGTGGTAAGGATGATTTTCACTTGTAGTTGAAATCGATCGAGTTGCGTCGCGTCGCATAAGCAAGCCAGCTTATTCCATACTATATTCTGTACAGGTAACGTTTCAAGTGCGTGAACTCTCACGCATTGTCGGCGGCATCAATACGACCGTTAGCGAGAACGAAGGCAACCTGGTGCTCGGTATGTTTATATATGCTGTATTATCTTATTGTATTATCTTTACTGTGGCAAAGAAGATGCGGGCTGGTCGGTACAGATTGGTGTAGGCAAAATAGACCCATGTTATCTTAAGCACTTGTACATAGGAGTTCCGGGACTGTCTAAGCAGGTATCAGTGACCCTGGAACGTAAAGGGCTATTGAAGGAACACTGGATTTTAGTCAGTACGAGTCTGACAGTCCGTTCCGCCTGGGGATATTAATTTGATGATTTAAACCACGATAAATAAAGCACTTGTACATAGTACAGACAGATTGAGTCTTTTAAGCTTTTGCATAGCTTTTATCGCAGGCTCTGAGCTCGGCGCGCGTAAAAAAAGTAACGAAAAAACCTGACCACATCTGACAGCACGCATCGTCTAACGTCGTTTCAGTTCGGGAGACTTCGGCAGTCATAAAGGTACGGACAGACGTGCTCATACAGGTACGGACGGTGCTCATTACTAGCGGGAGAGTGGGAGGGAGAGGGAGAGGGAGGAGGAGGAGGAGAACGTTTCTTGACGTTTCACTTGATTGACGTGGCTGGCCATAGCCTAATTAGTACAGCAATAAATAGGTATAATCTTCTTATATATAAAAATCAATTGCTGTTCGTTAGTCTCGCTAAAACTCGAGAACGGCTGGACCGATTTGGCTAATTTTGGTTTTGAATTATTTGTGGAAGTCCAGGGAAGGTTTAAAAGGTGAGGCGGTACGAAGTTTGCCCGGTCAGCTAGTCTCTATTATATAAAAATCAATTGCTGTTCGTTAGTCTCGCTAAAACTCGAGAACGGCTGGACCGATTTGGCTAATTTTGGTATTGAATTACTTCTGGAAGTCCAGGGAAGGTTTAAAAGGTGAGGCGGTACGAAGTCTGCCCGGTCAGCTAGTAATAAATAATTATAATTGCATAAGTTGATAAAAATGCTATGCAATAGCTTTACAGCGGCAGTCACCGAGTGCCACACGTTTTTTTTTGTTGTTTTATAATAATGGACACGTATCTTTTCTTAAATTAATAGATATATATAGATTAAAAATATGGAACGCATCAAAACTCGACAGTAAACCAAAATTGACGAAAATACGACACTTTTGGCAATATCTCATAGTAAAAGGCAAGTTCTTTTTTACTTGTGACATCACGAGCCGCCAGCTTGTACTTGCTAATGACGTATTGCCAATAGGCTATTTGACAGTATCAATAAATTATAAATCTAATTAGTCCGTTATTTAGAGTTTTGAAAAATAACGGACACATATTTTTTCTTATGTAAAATCAATGAATATTTACCAAGATGTAACACATCAAGACTCGAGAGTGGGGGCTCGTGACGTCAGAATTCAGTAAAAAATGTACTAAATTGTGACGTATTGGCAATTTTAAAAGCATCATATCTCCGTCAATTTTGGTTTGCGTAAAAAAAAGAAAAAATACGGGTCAAATATTATTTGATAATCTAACTGACGGATTAATTAGAATTTTTTAGTCAAATAGCCTATTTCAAAAGTGTCGTATTTTCGTCAATTTTGGTTTACGTAACAAAATTAAAAATACGTGTCAAATATTTTTTTAATAATCTAACTAACGGGCTAATTATATTTTTTCAGTTAAAATACCCTTTTTTTGTTGTTATCAGGTGTGAAGATGCCGAACGTGCTGGGTCGCGGGGAGCGCGTGCAGGCGGAGTACAGCATGGGATACCGTTCATCATCCAACTTCAGCGTCATGGCCACCAAACCGTTCCCGCACAAACCACTAGTTCCCGTGTAAGTCTACTTATGATGATGATATTTATGATAATGATTTTTTACGCCATAATAGGAAAACCGGCCAAGTGCGAGTTGGACTCGCCCATGAAGTGTTCCGTAGTAGCAAGCATAGATTAGGGCAATAGGGATATAATTATATTGAGATTAGTAAGTAATATACACAACCAATAAAAATAACTTTGTTTTTCATAGTGTTTGTATGAATAGCAAAGTTATATTTGCGGTTTTTGAAAATGTACTACATCTCAAAAACTGCTAACTGTATCTCTTCCAAACCAATTTTCGTTGGAAGTTTTTGTTGAGGTCTACATTATATATTTATTTTAGTTTTATCATTCTCTTAATATCATTTTTAAAGACCTGTCCATAGATACCCCCACACGTATGGGTTTGGTGAAAAAAAAATTTTTGAGTTTCAATTCTAAGTATGGGGGGTACCCCCAAAATTTGTTTAATTTTATTTTTGTGTGAAAATTCTAATGCGATTCACATAATACATATACCAAGTTTCAACAGGATAGCTTTCATACTTTCTAAGAAAAGTGGCTGTGACATACTTACGGACAGACAGACAGACATTAAGGGTTCCGTTTTTGCCATTTGGCTACGGAACCCTAAAAAGGACCGCCGCCTTAGCTGGGCGGCTACGCAATGCCGTTCAGGCACTAGTGTGTCAAAATCCACGGTGTTCTTCAATAGCCCTTTACGTTCCGGGGTCACGGTAATTCGTTAGTCCCGCGACCCCGGCAAGCTTGGCCCTCTAGAGGGGGGCCACGTCATGAGATTAAATGTCTTACTGGTCTTACTACAAAAAAGTTAAACATCTGTTGAACATTTGACGTTGGCATAAGGGTCTTTTGCAGTTACACTTCTTTTAGACAAGTGTTCAACAAATGTTAAACTTTTGTGGTACGACGCTAGATGATTAAAAAATGAACAATATAAAATGAAAACACTTCGTAAAAATATCGAAGGACACTGTGTTATGCTAGTACGTTGCCCTCAGGTTATCAACATCGATATACCAGCAGAATCACGAGTACCCATGGTCTGGTTACCGTCTCCTCGACCGTGGACTGCTGTTCGACGTCGCCTTCAAGACCTCGCCGGCGGTAAGTACGACATCACAACCCCCCCCCCCCCCAGGGTTAAAAACATAGGGGAACAGTGTATAAGACGGGGACGCGAGGTATAATGGGGACATACACTCTTTCGGTATACTTAACACAACACTAACGTCGCGCAAGCGCCAACAGGACGTCATTTGCAAGCGGCTATTAACAAATGGCGTCCTGTTGGCTCTTGCGCTACGTTAGTATTGTGTTAAGTTTGACTTAAGTATGTGATTTCCCGTTCATACCTCGCGTCCTCGTCTTATACACTGTTCCCCTACGATGTTACACCCCCAGGGTTAAGAACATAGCCCCCATTCTTAGGTAGCTTCCCCATGACGCGGTTCGTGCGATTTGCAATTCCTTCTTCTTCTTCCTGCCCTTATCCCATTCTATTTGGGGTCGGCGCAACACGTTTTCTTCTTCCATTTGCAATTCCTCCTAACTAAAAATGAAAATCGTCCTTGCTACTACGATATAATGATGCAATTCGACTGACTTACATCGTCGTGGCGAGCGTGTTTTGTTTTTCATCTACCCGTAGATAACCGCACGTTTTATGTCATATTTCGTAGTGGTAAGGATGATTTTCACTTGTAGTTGGAATCGGAGAATGAAGTCGAAAATTACGATCGGCTTAACAGGGTTTTGAGGTTATTTTAGAAACCGGTTTAAGCGATAGTAACGTTTAACCGCGTTTGGCTTTCTCATTGGTTGAGAGTTCTCATGACCTCGGAGCGAGCCAATAAGAGAAAAACGTGCACCGTATGCTCCACCGTGTCCTCCGGTGATCCTCGCAGTGGTGACACCCAGGCGTTTCCTCCTTCGCAATCATACACAGGAACCTCCCGAAACTTCCGTGTCCGGTGAGGACCTGCGTCATGCGGTAGGTTAGGACGCCGTGACTCCTATCCAGCCCATCCCTCAAAGAGGGGTCTTACCGCAGCGTTTGCGGCGCGCCCGGACCTCGGTTGCAACAGCCGCTCCCTCCATACTGCCCTGAGATGGGCATGCGGACGGCGAGTAATGGGCGACTCGCTCTCCGACCATGGACCATGCCCGGGTCGACGGCGCGTTGTGTTCCACGCGCGCCTCAAAGAGTGTCAGCACAATGAGTAACGTAAAGGGCTATTGAAGGACACCGTGGATTTTAGTCAGTACTAGTCTGACAGTCCCTCCCGCCCTGCCCGGGATGGGAGGACTCATTTGATTATTTTACCACGATAAAAAAAAACAAAAAATACCGCCCTGAGATCAGCTGGAGCTCGTCGCAGTGTACAATCGATGCCTATCCTTATATGACCCGTTTCTAACGGCAGAATAATGTTAAAATGGGTCAAGTAATGCTGGCCACTGACTAAGAGGTATTGCTTCGTTCCGCAGACGCTGCATAACGTACAGTGGGAGGGTCTGGTTCGCGACACCTCCGTGCTCAGCAAGACTACTAGCTTCAAAGTGAGGGAGAGCAGCGGTGAGTCACTAGTCTCATAATCTTAATCTATACAGAGTGATAGGGACATCGACGCACAAACGGATACCATGGGTTTCTTCGTCGGTTTTTTCCTATTTTTTTTTTTATAAGTTTGTTTTTTTTTTTTAATAGAGAGCCGCGCTTAACACGGGTACTGGGCACAGTATTTAGGTATACGATGACCTTTCATTATAAACATCTGGTGAAGCGTCAATGTTTTTTCAAAAAAAAAAAAAAAAAAAAAAAAACTCCGTACTGTACGCATCGCTCCACGAAAGTTATTGTAAATTAATTATTATTTAATCAACAATTCATCCATTTCATGCATAAGTGCAACCTACGCCTTGAAGAGTACCTGTGAAAGTGTTATCTAAGATAAAAAACTAGTTTTCTCATGGAATACACCAACAGTGCAAGAACATTATCAGCAGCTAATTGGATTATAATCAACAACAACATCGTTACACAAGGTTCGATTTCAAATATTATTGCCTAAAACATTCTATTTGTAAGATTAAAACAAACACTGGATCAGAAAATTACATAAAACGACAGTTGCAGATTCGTTTTATTTTCAATTCCACATAAACAAAGGCCAGCTGATTATCATTAGCCAATCACAGACCAGCACATCAGTTCGTTCAGAAATTGCCTTGTGAACGGATATCTAACTTGGATACTAGTCTTTCGACGTAACTCTGAATCGTTCCAATATACGCAGCATTTTTTAAATTATTTACTTACATTCATCATGGATATCGAACAGAACATTACTTACCGCACAAGCAAACCCCGACGAGCAAACTCACTTGACAATCTTTCAAGAAGTGAGTCTCCTCTCTTTGATACCACTATGATAAGTCTTCCTAACACATCACTTAACGAAAGTCAAACGGTAATTGAATTAAATGAGAAAATAATTGAACTCACGAACCAATTGAACAGTGCTAATCGTGAGATTGAGAACTTAAACACTGAGAACTTTCGTTTAAAGTCTGACCTCAACAAAAGCTTGGAAGTCGTTGAAACATACAAAAACCTTAGTCTAACAGATAGCACAAATCTAACACCAAATCCGAATTGGAGCACTAAACCTGGAAAGTCTACCCCAAGCAAAGATACCAACTCTTTACAGAAATCTAACCGGTCAACACAAACTGATACGTCTCCGGAGTGTTTACAGACACAAACGATAACGCCTACCCACAACATGCAAAATATAACAAAATCGCCTACCCCCAACCAGCAAAGTAAACCAATTACTCCAATGCCAAATCATAAACAAAAACTACAATCAGAAATGTCAAACTGTAATATTTGCATCTTGAGTACAAACAATAAGAACAAAGTAAGAAACATTGCAGATACGACACTTAGTAAACATTCAAAAAACATATGTCATTATTTAATGTCGCACTGTAAAACTGAACAGTTATTGTACGACATAGAAAACAAATTAAGAAATTTTACATACAATGATTTTTGTATTATACTATTAGGGGAGGATGACTTCAACACTACAAAGGACTATTTCCAGCTCGTACTGCATATTCGGACTGCCCTTCAAAAAACAACACACACTAATATTATACTCTGTGCTCCGACATATAAGCTCGATGAATATAAAACTATGTACAATTGGAGGGTTGAAGTATTTAACAACCTACTTTATCTAGACACATTGACACATGAGCATGCATACTTTTTTGACTCAAATGCGAATTTATCAAATGATTACAAGATGTTCTCAAAACGCACAGGATTACTTAATAACTATGGCATGCATACAATTTTCAAAGGTATTGACAACTTTATTCAAGGATTGAAAACATATGACATATTTTATAGACAGACCAATTTAAAGGAGTTTCGAAAAGTTGACCAATTGCCGAGTGACCAGTTATTTCTATGACAACCATTTGCATGTTTTACACCAGAATATAGCAGGACTCCTAAATAAAACAGACGCTCTTACTGTATGCCTAGAAGAGCTCAGTACGAAGAATATCGAAATTGATGTAATTTGCATCTCCGAACACTTCATTATGTCGGGCTATGAAGACTTCCTAACAATTCCCAACTTTGATCTCGCTGCATGTTTTAGTCGAACAGAATCAAAACGAGGTGGAACCTGTATTTTAGTTAGAAAAGGACTTCAGTGGGTGGATCTACCTGACATAAATGAACTAGCAATAACTAAGTCATTTGAATGTTGTGCTATTAAATTAACGCAGTCAAGCACAATTATCATTTGTATTTACAGAATCCCTAAAGCTAGTAATTTGACGACATTTTTAGACCGCTTGGAAAAATTGCTACTGCTTTTAACAAAGAAACAAATTAACCAAAATATTGTAATATGCGGAGATTTCAATATTGACACACTAAAACGTAATAATGTATCCCTTGACTTAGAATGTTTGCTGCTCAATTTTAATTTTAAGTTAGAGATCGACCAACCTACCAGATTAAAAAGTAACACATGCATTGACAACTTTGCACATAATCTTGGTAATAAATGCAAAGCTAACGTAGTTGAACTGGCGTTGTCCGATCACACGTGTCAAATATTGAAGTGTCCCATAAAAAGAACTTTCCGTATAAATCATTGGTATGTAAAACGACGTGACTTTAGTCTAGAAAATATGAATAAGTTTAAAAAATGTCTACAAAATATTTCTTTTTCAAATGTTTATGAATGCGATGATCCAGATAAGGCTTATAGTCTATTTCTTGAGACTTTTTCCATGTTCTATCGCATGTGCTTCCCATTTAAAACCATTAAAATAAGGCTACACAAACGACCTCAATGGGTGTCACGGGGTGTTAGAGCCTGTAGTAAAAATAAGAGAAAACTTCTGTGGAATTACCGTCTAAACCGAAGTGAGGCAAACAAAAGAAAACTAAATACTTATACCAATACCTACAAACGAATTGTTAAATTAACGAAACGTGCACAAAACACTCATAAAATAAAATCTGCAGTAAATAAATCAAAAGTGACGTGGGATATCATAAATGAATCAAAACCAAAATTACCTAAAAACACAATTTCAAACATTACAACTGGGAATAAAAATATAACAGATCCCCGTCAAATAGCTAATGTTTTTAACGATTTCTTTATTAATAAAATTAGACCTGTCCAGAATACCGGAATACAAGCCACATCGTATATAACCAAATCAAACAACTCCATGTTTATGGCACCTAGCCATGAAGACGATATAAAACGAATAATCAAATCCTTAAAAAATACTGGAAGCGTGGGAAATGACGGTATATCCACAAGATCCATAAAAATTGTTTCAGACAGTATTAGCGGCCACTTAAGTTACATAATTAATTTGTGCATATCGCGAGGAATATTTCCGACCAAACTAAAGACTGCTGTAGTAAAGCCACTTTATAAAAAAAATGATCGTGATAAAACGGAATCATACAGGCCGATCTCACTTGTTCCTATATTTTCCAAAATATTCGAAAAATACATTTATGAGCAAATTCACAAATACTTGGTAAAGCTAGATATATTGACTGTAGAACAAAAGGGTTTTAGGAAAAACAAATCAATTAACATGGCTATATATGACTTTTTAAATAATGTAATTGCAAATGTTGACAGAAATATACCTGTTTGTTCAATTTACTGTGATATGACACAAGCTTTTGACTACGTAGATCACAACATATTACTTAATAAACTAGACGCGTACGGAATAAGAGGCAATATACTACAGCTGATTGAGTCATTTCTAAAAAATCGAAAACAATACGTGGAAATTACACAAATAGATCATAAAACTAAGAATGAAAGAGTATATCGGTCGCGTGATAAAACAATAACATATGGTGTTCCGCAGGGAACTGTGCTTGGCCCACCTCTATTTATACTGTACATAAATGATCTGCCAAAAGTGACGGAACATCACATGACATTATTTGCTGACGACAGCACAGTTACCATTGACTGTAAAGAGAAACAAAATTATGACAAATTAATATATGAAAATGACGTAACTAATACTCTAAAATCAATAATAAAATGGCTTAATAACAATAACCTTAAAATAAATATTGACAAGACCAAATTAATGACATTTGCCCAACGTAAAAACTTGATATTGGATATTCTTTACGATAACAATAAAATAAATCAAGTTGACACAACAGATTTGGCGAAGAGACTTAGCAAGTCCGCTTATGCCTTATACAAACTTGCGCCAGTCGTAGGAACGGACGCTATTGTTACAGCATACCATGGCATGGCTGGTTCAATATTGAGATATGGAGTTATTTTTTGGGGAAACTCATCCAATAGAGAACTTATATTTAAAGCCCAAAAAAAGTGCATCAGGGCAATGTTTAGTTTAAAACGTACAGATACATGTAAACCTTTTTTTGTTAAATGTAAAATTCTCACGCTACCCTGTCTGTACATATTCGAAGTTGCAGTGTTTGTTAAAACTAATCCGAATTTATTTCCCAAATTATCTGACAGAAATAACCGGAGTCGACGACATGTCAATATGTTGTGCTCAAGACAGTCCAAAACAGCTCTGATGCATAATAGTGTTTTTTGTATGGCACCTATTATTTATGACCATATACCAGATTCAATTAAAATTTTAAATATTCACCTGTTCAAAAGACATTTAAAGAACTTTCTGGTAAGTAAATCCTATTATAATGTTAATGAGTTTTTGAATGAAAAAATATTAATGTAACTTCTGAATGATTGACATGTCTGTAAAATGGTTTATTTTTAATTTTTCTGTTATTTTATATACTTAAACTTATTGCGATTTTATTAATTTGACATCCGATTGTGCATTTTGTTATTTTATAAGACTGACTTTTTACTCATTGACATTTTTTTACTGACATCTGTTTAAATTTGACATAATCTACGATTTAATGATATTGTTTTATGACCTACTAGCTGACCGGGCAAACTTCGTACCGCCTCACCTTTTAAACCTTCCCTGGACTTCCAGAAGCAATTCAAGACCAAAATCAGCCAAATCGGTCCAGCCGTTCTCGAGTTTTAGCGAGACTAACGAACAGCAATTGATTTTTATATATAAGATTTAACTTTTGACCAAGCTTTCATTGTTATTGACATCAATTACAGAATTCTAATTTTTAATGTCATGACCATTTATTTTATCAACTGTTGTGACTTGAAACTATAGGTATTCATATTACAATGATTGCATGCAACAATATCAGAATTATATTTTAAACTATTACATTCTAACATAATTATTTTGTACGCTTCACGGCAAAACATGGAGAATCTGACCACTTTTATGTAACATCTCACACACAGTGTAACTACCTATGTTTACAAATAAAAGTTTCTTATTCTTATTCTTATTCTAATACAAAATAAAATAATAATATCTTAGGATTTTTCCACATAATATAATATGTTAGTAGTTCAAATTAAATATTTTAACTTGTCTATTGATGAATCCTCGGACAAATACATTTTGCTTCAGCAACGCCCTCGTATCGAAACTTTCTTGAGTTTTTCGCAACATGGCCATGGCATGAGTGAGACTCTCTCTTCCCGTCGCCATAAGAAAAGACACTGTGTGTCCTGTGCTCCGCTTTTTAAAAAATTCCGTTTTTGGTGAATTCTTGAATATACTTGTAAAATAAATGGACCTGCATCTGCTATTCATTGAGAACTTATAGTGCAGTGTTTATTTTTGGAGTTTTAACCATTCCACCGGTGGATTTAAGAAGATTTTGCTTGCCGGCCGGCAGCTACACCTACAAGCCATCACGCGCGCATGAACGAGGCTGACCATCTCCCTGGGTCTGAGTGGGATCTCTGGATTGTCAAGGTACGTGGGCCTGTTTTGTTTTTAATAATAATATTTGGTATTGGTTTCTCGAGGATTCACCAATGGAAAAATTAGTCTATTTTTGAGGTCCGCCATTACACTTTTACATAGGTTCTTATTTCAATTTTTCTCACAACTTTCACAAAGGTGCAGGCTATTTACACGCCTCACCAACATCTAAGAAGACAGATTATAGAATCAGGCGTTACTTTGCGGAAATCCATGACATTAAATGTTATGAAAAATATCTAGTTATAATTCCGCTACAAAAATCCAGGCTTCATGCAGGATGCAGTCCCACCCTCCCGCCCTCATGCATATGCACATGAAGCAAAGGTCCCACCCTCCCGCCCACATACATATGCATACATGCAAGAAAAATGGAAAAAACATGCCATGCAATCAAACCTATACTCGACACGTGTTTCGCCCCTCCACGGAGCATCCTCAGGAGATGTTGACTCGACAAGCGCTCGGCCTCGAATGAACCAGATTGACAGCTATCGCCTCTTTATATAGCGTCGTGATGACGCAATAACAACGTTCGATACAAACGTCACAAAGACGTCTGTATCGATCTACCTGTAATCATACTTAAAAGAGGTGATGTAATTAAGTTTGTTTGTTCATTCAACAGTATATAGTTATTATTATTATTATGTTTGGAGATTTCTAACTGCTCCAACACACACAACCGGAAACTTTTATCACATAATGTGATAAAAAAAGAAATGTGATAAAAGTTTCCGGTTGTGTGTGTTGGAGCAGTTAGAAATCTCCAAACATAATAATAATAATAACTATATACTGTTGAATGAACAAACAAACTTAATTACATCACCTCTTTTAAGTATGATTACAGGTAGATCGATACAGACGTCTTTGTGACGTTTGTATCGAACGTTGTTATTGCGTCATCACGACGCTATATAAAGAGGCGATAGCTGTCAATCTGGTTCATTCGAGGCCGAGCGCTTGTCGAGTCAACATCTCCTGAGGATGCTCCGTGGAGGGGCGAAACACGTGTCGAGTATAGGTTTGATTGCATGGCATGTTTTTTCCATTTTTCTTGCATGTATGCATATGTATGTGGGCGGGAGGGTGGGACCTTTGCTTCATGTGCATATGCATGAGGGCGGGAGGGTGGGACTGCATCCTGCATGAAGCCTGGATTTTTGTAGCGGAATTATAACTAGATATTTTTCATAACATTTAATCTAAGAAGACACCATTTCTAGTTTTATTTACATTGCTATTTTTAGTGAAAGTAGTGAATTAATTACTTTTTTATTAAAAATCTCATTGGGTTAGGTAAGAATAACGATTATGAACAGGCTAAAGTAAAAAAAAAACTCCAATTTTTTTTTAATTATGAAAATTAGGAAAAATCCGACGAAAAATTCCAACACGGGGGGGTCCAGAATCATGTCCTGGACCCATGGTATCCGTTTGTGCGTCGATGTCCCTAACACCCTGTATATCAGGGGTTCCCAAACTTTTTCAGCTCGCGGCGCACTTACATGTTTAGAATTTTTTCTCGGCGCCCTAGCTAGTTGATACCAGGTGAATAATAAAACAATAATACCTGGTTCTAAACTCCACGAAATCAGAGCATGTGAATCTGGGTTTGTAGCTGCAAAAGAGATCAATGAAGTCTCATTGATCCTCTTCTTTCTGGTGGACATTTTATACATATAGAATCTTGGTGCCACGCAATATCAATCCGGAGAATGATCGACCCTCGTGTCTAGCGGAGCTCCTCTGTACTCTCTACGCACCAGGGTGTCGCGACGCACAGTTTGGGAACCCCTGTTATAATAATTATTATAAAGCTAAGGTTTGGAGAGTTTGTTTAAACGCGCTAATCTCAGGAACTACTGGTTCGAATTGAAAAAATATTTTCGTGTTGGTAGGCATCTTCTCATAGTGGTAGGCAGAAACTACAGATCGCCACCTGCTACGATCCTTACACACCTACTCCTTTCACCTCATCCACATTCATCCATCCAAATACGACCTTAGGCCGAGGGTTCACCATCTATTAGATGTTCTGCCTGCACGAACAGTCTCACACGCGAACTCTCCCCTAGTTCGCGCACTTTCAATGCTGAATACTATGCTGACATCAACACCTGAGTTTGATATTTTGCGTCAAGATGGATGGAAGTATGTCGTGAATGTTTGAGCTTTTGCGAGAAGATGGATGTAAGATGAAAATTGTTATTTTTACTATTATTATTTTTTCTCTATGTTTTCTGGCTTTAATGTTATTTTCCTTGTTTATATACACCGTGTTCCGGGCGATATACATAAACTTCGACCAGATGTTCAAACCACGGAAGTAAGCATTTTTCATTATGGACACATTAATAAATTCTTATTTTTTATTTTTTGTTAATTTTCATACAAACTAAATACCTAGACGTAAATAACCCGATATGCATGCCTCTTTATCCGAATTGGCAACGTCATTCATAACATTTGGCGGGCTGAAACAAATGAAATGCAAATAGTATTTGATAGATTTATCATTTTAATTGCACTAAGCGGCAACATAGGCCAAATTAAGATACTTTCTCACTGCATAGCTCAATTAAATTTCATTAAATGAAATTACAAATATCTTTGTAACGAAGCCTTTTTAAGTACTACTTCCTTTGTCGGATTTGATTTGTAAAAGCCATAGAAGTATTTGCTAAAGTTTATGGATAACGTGAAGAACACGGTGTATACAATTTTTAGACTCTGTCTGTTATATTGTATTTTTATCTAATAAATAAATAAATCCATCTGGTCATACAAGCACGCCGATTGCCAGTACTACAAGACCAACCTTCATAGTAGGTGACCAGGTCAGGATCGCCCGGAGGACACGGTGGAGCATACGGTGCAGGACTGCCCCGCGCGTGGCAGGGCACCGACGTGTCCTCACGACGGCGATAGGTGACGACCTCTCGCGCCCGGCATTGGTTGCGGCCATGCTGCGGGGCGAGACGGAGTGGGAAGCGGTCGCCTCCTGCGAATCAGTCATGCTTGCGAAGGAGGAGGCGGGACGCGCGAGAGAGAGGATAGCCTCAACCTCACACACACAGTCGATTTTATTCAGTACGAGTTCGACAGTCCCTCCCGTCCCGCTCCGGGTTGGAGGACTCATTTGATTATTTTACCACGTAAAAAATAGGCATCCAGGTCGTCTCGCCACCTCTTTCTGAGCCGGCCCCGGGACCGCTATCCTAATATTTTGATTAACAATCCATCTCATCATCTTCCTGCGCTTATCCCATTCTACTTGTGGTCGGCGCAACACGTTTTTGTCTTCCATTCTCCCCTATCAGACGTCACAGTATCATTTACTCCTTTTTATTTCATATCATTCCTTAGACAATCCATCCATCTTTTCTTTGGCCTTCCTCTTCCTCTCCATCCATCAACATTCATACTCATCACTCTCTTAGTCACGTGAGTCTCATCCCTCCTCATCACATGTCCATACCAAGATAGACGATTCCCTTTAATTTTTTCTGTAACAGGCGTCACTTTCAAACTTCCCCTTATAAACTCATTCCTTACTTTATCCATCTAAGCACACAAAAAAACACAAAATCAAAATCGGTCCAGCCGTTTAGGAGTAATAATTCTGAATTAAATTGTGTCTACAGGTCCTCAAATGAAGTCGATCTTGCGTCACATAGTCGCAGTGGATCACCGTGACGAGCCGATCTTCCCGACGCGCGGGTCGTGGGTTCAGTTCACGAGCGAAGTGGCCGGCTTGGGCGGTGGTGTTGCCAACCTCAAGACAGAGCTACACGCGCAGGCGAATGCTACCTTGGTGGAAGATGTTGTGTGTTTTCATCCTTAAGTTTTACGTAGACAGGGTAAATTTTCAAACTGGCCGTAGATGGCTAAGTCCGAAACTATGAGGAATATCAAAAAACGTTGAAAGGAGTCTCGAGGCCGATTTGGACGAACACTAAAACTGCATCATTGGTTTTAAAAAAAAAAAACAATAATATTCGCCAGGAATCGAACCTGCTGATTTTGGAAAAAAAAATCACATCCTGTATTATTACACCATTCGATAGCGTTGCTAATAAGGATCAAATTCTGGGAAGTAATCATATACGGCAAACTTGAAAAATTCACCCTGTACCTAACTGTATGCTGGTATCCGGATGGCGAGTAATGGGTGACTCGCCGTCCGATCATGGACCATGCCCGGGTCGACGGCGCGTCGAGTCGAGTTCCACGTGCGTCACAAAGCATATTGTAAGCTATCTGACGAGACCCCCTTATAGGGCAAAGCCTTCCAGGGTCGCTAGACTGTCTTATCAGGTAATCGTGAGCCTGGAATGAATGGGCAATGAAATTTTCACAGACGATGTACTTTTGTTGCTGTTATAACAACAAATACTAAAAAACAGAATAAAATAAATATTTAAAGGGGTTGCCATACAACAAACGTGAGTTTATTTTTGCTCATTTTTGCTAGATGGGCTCCCATGTAAAAAACAGACATGATTTTTCTTTCCTATCATTTTGGCCTGTTGGTCTAGTGGTTAGTGACCCTGACTGCTATGCCGGAGGTCGTGGGTTCAATTCCCACCGAGGACAAATGTTTGTGTGATGAGCACGATCATTTGTTCTGTGTCTGGGTGTAATTTATCTATAATATGTATGTATTTAGAAATATATAAGTATGTTTATCAGTTGTCTAGTACCCATAACACAAGCTCTGCTTAGCTTGGGACTAGATGGCGTTGTGTGATAGTTGTGGAATATTATATTATATTATACTAGCTGACCCGGCAAACGTTGTTTTGCCATAAAAAATAGAAATTAAAAATTTGGTCTAAAAAATTAAAAAAAAAATTTAGGGGTGGACTACCCCTAACATTTAGGGGTATGAAAAATAGATGTTGGCCGATTCTCATAGATAAGCACAAAAAATTTCATCAAAATCGGTCAAGCCGTTTCGGAGGAGTATGGCAACGAAAACTGTGACACGAGAATTTTATATATTAGATTAATGCTTTAATCTCTGTCTCTTCAGGTGTTACAACTAACAGGCGCTCTAGGAGTCCTCCACGACGTGTTCGGCACGGAGCTGCCTGACCACTTCTACCTGGGAGGACCCACCACGCTGAGAGGGTTCCAGCAGAGGGGAGTGGGACCTCACAATGATGGACAGGCTACCGGTGGACGGGTGAGTAATGGAGATTGGTAAAATGGCTGGGTAGGTTCGATCCCCACATGGGAAATATATAGAGTGAATTCTTCAACTGTACGTGGATGGCTAAATCCGAAACTATGAGGAATATCACGAAACGTTGAAAGGAGTCTCGAGGCCGATTTTGACGAAAACTAAAACTGCATGACTGAAAATTACTAATCTTTGCCAGGAATCGAACCCGCTGATTTTGGAAAAAACCGGCCAAGTGCGAGTTGGACTCGCGTGAAGAGGGCTCCGTACGATGTTACCTATCACGTTTTTTTTTTAAATCTGACCCAAATTGGTACGCACAATATTGAGTGATTTACCATGTTATTTTAATATCATGGACTTCTTATAGGTTTTCCTATAATCTATAAGTAGAAAACTAATTTCTGTATTTTTTTCAAAATTTTAGGTTCAGTAGTTTCGGAGATAAGGGGGGGGAATGGTCAAATTTCGTCTATTTTCTTGAATAACTTGGAAACTATTCATTTTAAAATTACAAAAATAATACATTTAAGATTGTCTCAACAAGACCTTTCATTTGATATGTCACACGATGCAGTTTTGAAAACTTCTTTTTTCATTTTCCCCTTCCCCCCCAAAAATTACCTCTCACATACAGATTTCATCTATTCACGTCACACCTCTGTGCTTGGGTCACAGGAATTGATATATGTACCAAATTTCAACCCAATCGGTCTAGTAGATTCGGAGATAATTGACTGTAAGCGACAGACAGACGGACACACGAGTGATCCTATAAGGGTTCCGTTTTTGTATTCGAACGTACGGAACCCTAAAAAAGTGTATTTCTCAACTGGGCTTAGATGACTATTTATAATAATTAATAGTATATTTTTTCTCTCTCTGGAGCCCTAACCACCGGCAGCTTGGACCCTGTTCCCGATGCTGATGGGCCACTATTTTTTATATTTTAAAATGTTTTTTAAAAAATGTAACAAAATATGTTAAAAAATGAATATAGGAAATAATTTATTTATTTCAGACCATTGATCCAAATAGTGTTAGTAAAATCTTAACCTATTGTTATTACACAAAAAAATAAAAAGCTTAAATTAATGGGGAAGGCTGGTCAAAGCTAATTGTAGATGGCGCCACCATAGCTAAGTCCTAATCCGACCAATGAGGTAGTACTATTTTGAAGTACCTATAAGATTTGAGCCAATGACGATGCTTGGAACAAGCTATACTAGCGCCATTAGTTCCCTAGTTGCCATCCCCATTGGTGACATGTAGTACGCACATTACCTGCCCAGTGCCTAATGAAAGGGGTTATAGTTTTACGGTTTTCGTTTAAATCGGCCTCGAGAGTCCTTTCAATACTTTTCGATATTCCTTATAGTTTTGGATATAGCATATAGCCATCCTAGCTTCCAAAAATTCACCCTCTTTAGGTTATGCTGACCCTTTTTCATGTCTCCAGGTGTACTGGGCGGGAGGCCTGCACGTGTACGCCCCCCTCCCGTTCCAGGGCTCCCGCTCAGGTCTGGGCGCTCTGTTCCGCTCGCACCTCTTCATCAACGCCGGCAGCCTCGCCATGCCAGGTCAGTCAAATCATTTATTTCAACTAAGCCAATTACAGACACTTGACAATTCAAGTGTCTGTAATTGTAGTAAAATAAAACTACTTCGATCAATAATAGTACTAGATTCCCGATGAGCGCTTCAAAAACGGCCCGAAAAATACCGCCACAAACACTTTTGTGACGGTATTTCAAATCCTTACTGCTTAGACCTCAAATATCATTTTAGAATGAGTACTTTTTTACTGATGACATTTTATCTTCAAGAAACATTTTGAAATTGTTTACGTTAAGACGCGGACTGACTACGATTTTAATCGCTTATGACCGCGTAAACTATTGTCACCACTATGGAGCGTCAATAAGATTGAAAATTGAAAAAATGATATTTGTGTTGAAATGTGACGTAAGCTGCGAATGGGCATTTATTTTACTGCTTTTCTTTATATTATTTAAAATATAGACATAAAATTAAATAATGGTTCGGTTAAAGTTTTAAAAAAATGGAAAACCTGCTACATTCTTAAAAAAAAACTGTTGTTATCGCTGGAAATACAGAGATCTTCGACGTCAAAGTTTATTTTTGTGCTACAACTTCCCAATTTTTATTGGGAATATCAAACTCTTATTTATTATTCTGTTCGGTTTAAATTCTTCTTTATACCCTTCTCTGTTCACTGTATTTTTCGCGTTGCTTATTTTTATTACATTACGTCATACTCGACGTTCTAAGAAACCAATTTTTGGGAATATGAAATAAGACCGCGCCTTAAGCCTTTCCCGGATGAAAGAACTTAAATAAATATATTTTGCAATGGTAATTCAACTGTATGTTTGAGTGTTAAGATTTATAATAAACTTAAGTTGTTAATACTATTGCACATTTTATTATGAAATGTAGATGTCTACGTGTGTGCAAATGTGGCCACTTATGCGACTTATTTCTGTTCCTGATCCTTAATCTAGAGCTATTGTTGATCGAAGTGAAACTAGTACTAAAAAAACTTTTTCAAAAAAAAATGTAACCGCCTTCAAAAACAACCATAAAAAACGGTAAAAAAACCTACAAAATAACTTTTCTTTCGGAAGTCGGTGTCTTTGTTTTCTTTATTTCATTGTCTTTTTTTTGCCACCGACTTCCGAAAGAAAAGTTATTTTGTAGGTTTTTTTACCGTTTTTTATGGTTGTTTTTGAAGGCGGTTACATTTTTTTTTGAAAAAGTTTTTATTTTACTCTTTTTAGTTTAAATATTCAACCCGAATTCTTGTCAAATACAACATGTGCACTAGAATTTTGTAATCCATAACACCGGTAATAACATCGCTCATGTACACAATAAGCTAATAAAATTCCCTATCTCAAAAACTACTGAACCGATTTTGATGAAACTTGTAATATTCCCTAAGTTAAGTAATACCTAGTACAACAAAAAAAGAATTACTTAAATCGGACTTGTAGTTCCAGAGATAAGCGAACTCAAACTAAATCAGTCGATGCCTACTCCTTACTATTAAGGAGTTCTACCTTCCATCATCAGCTCAGCTACATGAAATTATGATTACCATACGCAAGTACGTACTAAATTACTTCATAAAATTTGCGAAAAACGGTGTGTCGGCCTATAAAATTCGAGGGTTGCCCTCGATTTCTCCAGGATCCAATCATCAGATCCCAACTTGCTGACTATGGGACCACCTCAGAAGTACCTCCTTTCGAACAAATAAAGAATTTTAAAAATCGGTCCACAATTGGCGGAGTAATCGCGTAACAAATATACAAAAAAAAAAAAACATACCGTCGAATTGATAACCTCCTCCTTTTTGAAGTCGGTTAAAAATAGTTATGGTGCTACAGTCGCAGTCACAAGACATGAAAACTGTGAAAGTACCGTAGATGCCCGTTCCAAGAGTAGATCTCTATGGAGAAGAACGGGCAAGAAACTCCATGGACACTCTTTCAATTGCCAAAGTCATACTTGATGATGACTCTCTAAACTCAAAATAATGAATAATCACGGAAGATATCCAGTAAGTGATATTTTAAATTGAGACCCCAATATAGTTGGGAAAGGGCAGGCAGATGATGATGTGTGAGTTCTCGCCCTCTTAGATGGCGGCAGCCTATCATCCCTGGAGTCCCTCCGCCTAGCGCGCGTGTCTCTCGGTGCGGGCGTGTGTGTCCGTCTGGGCCGGGCGGCGCGCCTGGAGCTCAACTACGCAGTGCCGCTGCGGGCCATGCCGCACGACGTCAGTGCCGCAGGACTGCATTTCGGCGTCGGGGCCAACTTCCTCTAGCGTGAGTACTTTCCATACATACATCGTGTGTGTCCGTCTGGGCCGGGCGGCGCGCCTGGAGCTCAACTACGCAGTGCCGCTGCGGGCCATGCCGCACGACGTCAGTGCCGCAGGACTGCAGTTCGGCGTCGGGGCCAACTTCCTCTAGCGTGAGTACTGATGAGCCCAGCTGTGGATAATAAAAGACAGCAAACATGTCAAATCAAATGAAATAAATTTATTTGTGCACACAGGTAGTTAGATGTTGATAAATATTTTAGTATCTCTGCGTCCAGTCACAGTTAGTGGCATACAAATTTTATTATTAAATACTTAAAACTCGCTCTCTCACTCTCTCTATCTATCTCTCTCTCACTCTCTCTCTCTCTCTCTCTCTCTCTCTCTCTCTCTGACTCTATTATTTCTTTCTCTTTTTCTATCTCTCTATTGCCAACAAAAAAATAAAATATTAATTTCTCTCGTAAAACGTTTTTAATTTTATTTTCAGCTTCAAGACGCACGTGAACAAGAGTATTTTGTGAAGTTTTGTAAATATAGTAACGACGTCAAGCTTAGTGTCATAATTTATTAATCGATTCAAATAAATACTGGCTATTCTTGCGCGGAGGGTAGGTAACAATCTGTGTCTACAACTTAAAACAATTACAGCAAGGAAAATCAATTGTTATAACCTCTTTTGAAAGCGTACACAACGAACGAAATTTCATACAAACTTAACGTTTTTTTTTCGAAATTACTGTACCGATTTTAATGAAACTTCATACACTTAAGCAGGGTAGACAGATCTTAATATTTAGTAGAAATGAATGATGAACATTATGAAAAAATGTACTTAATATTGTTCAGCGTAACATATTCTGAAGTTCTAATACCTGCGTAAGTCATTTTTTGCAACTTTGAAATCTTAGATTATAAAATGTCCAGATTCCGTGTTCGAAACAAAATGTAACGTTTTTATTAAAGCCATTTTTTTATAATTGTGTGAGTGAACGCCATTCACACATTTTAAATGTTTTCCTTGGAGATGTTTACTTGTTTTACATAGGAATCGAACGACGACGGGGGTAATTTTTCTGTCGTGTTTTTGGCTTTAATTCTCAGTGTCATAAAAGGAATCTTGAAATTCTATAATCTAAGTTTGATAATATAGTAATGTAGTTTGTTAGAGAATTAAAAGACGTATTATTTTCAGGAATAAGCAAAGTCCAATAGAAACTATCTAATTTGTAGTGTTCACAAATTATTTTTTCTGGTTTCTATGCATTTATGCAGATTTTTTTTTCATTAAAAAAGTTGCGATTTTTGACTCACACTGTGTTAGAACTTGAGATAATTATGATATTCAGGGTCGATTAAATTCTTTCTGCCTTACCTCAAAAATAAGTGTAACTGCAAAACGACCTTTATATCAACGTGAAATGTCGTTTTGACGTTGACAGTTTTTTTAGACAAGTGTTCAACAGATGTTTATCTTTCTTGCTTCAACTTATTTTCAAAAGATAATTGTTTATTTAAACGCGTGCAAGTGTTTATAAGGTGTATATGACATCACAACATTTCGTCTTCAATTTTGGCAACTGAACTGATTTTTATTGCATTTAGATTTCAATACCAGAGTCTACTGCGAAGTAATGCCACATAATTTAAATTAACCTTGAAAATAAACAAAATTTTAATAAAAGATTTTTCAAAAGAGTTAATGTTTTGATTTGCGAAAAAGAACTTTAATGTATGTTACTTTAAAATTGATATTTTTATTTTATAAATCAGAGTTTAAAATTGTATAAGTAGTCCATTGACAGTTATTTTACCTCTAAGTGTCACTGTTAAAATCTCAGTGAATTTTAACACCATTTTTAGAGTTGACAAGTCGTCAAAATCATAGTGATCTTTATTCGTAATGCAACAATGTTGCTGTTAGATTGCTTTTCTCAGAGGTAACAAAACTGTGAAGGGACCAAAATCTTGTATTCAAAAAGCGATTGTATGTCTATTGTTTTAAAGTTGAATTTTTGATGTCTGTCCTTTGTTTTTGTAATCGGAAAACGCTTTGAAATTCAAGTTATTTATACAATCAATGAGTTATTGTTATAAAAATATTTGTGAATACGTATTTAGTAATTTTGTTTTTTGGGTTGTACCAAAATTTATAATTATAATCAGCTTAATTTAAAAATTATTGTAAAGTGTTGTCGGGTAAAGACATCTAATTGTATCTTTTCTCTGCGCAAGCGATTCGCCAAAAAATAAAGTGTTTAGTCTGATACAACTGTTACAATACGTGTTTTATTTCTGGTGGCGCCTTACACCATGTATTTGGGCGGAAATATAAGTTTTTTGTTTTTATCCCAGACGCAGGGAGCTGGTTCGATTGAACTAGTGGACTGTATAATTGCGGGGGTTGAGAGTACGTCGGTAGGTCTGAATCTTTGCAAAATGCGACACGAATTAGGACGACGAACCTGAGAACATGGACAGAGGAATTTGGCAGGAAACATGCAACACCACTGACCTGTAGATTCACCGTCTTCAATCTCCGCGACGCTCGGCAGAGGGCGAGTCCTTGCTGGATTCAGGCAGAGCACGAGGGGGCGTTCAGACGCTTTTCTCCACATAAACGCGCACTTTCCGTAGTTTTAGACAATAGTTCATAATTTGCAACCGTAAATTAGAGATAAATTAACAAGGGAGCATGTTCATAGTAGCACTGCTCTCGTACAAGTGGTCGAGGGTCCTCACACAGTCACCGTCGATGGTAACAAGGACAGCGATAGTCCAGGTGTGCATGTGGGAAAAGGATGGGACATGATAGGATAGTGACGCATTTTGCAAGTCATTCTACTTCTACCCTACAATAAAAAATATGAATTAATACGAAATCCAACAATTTCCCTATCCTATCCTTCTCATTTTTTATTGTTCCATACCTCGGGCACGCCGCAATCGGTAAGATCCCTCTTTGAGGAGTGGCTGAAGAGGCGCCACGGCGTCCTCACCTTCGGCTTGACCCAGATCGTAACCGGACACGGAAGTTTCGGGAGGTACCTGTGTCTGATGGGGAAGGAAGAAAAGCCTGGAACAGGCTATTTGACTAAAAAAATCTAATTAATCCGTTAGTTAGATTATCAAATAATATTTGACCCGTATTTTTCTTTTTTTACGCAAACCAAAATTGACGGAGATATGATGCTTTCAAAATTGCCAATACGTCACAATTTAGTACATTTTTTACTGAATTCTGACGTCACGAGCCCCCACTCTCGAGTCTTGATGTGTTACATCTTGGTAAATATTCATTGATTTTACATAAGAAAAAATATGTGTCCGTTATTTTTCAAAACTCTAAATAACGGACTTACCTATAATTTATTGATACTGTCAAATAGCCTATTATAGGATAATTGAAAATTGTAGGGGAAAATACGAAGTCGCTGGTGGGATGCTAGTCATCTATAGATACTAATATTATAAAACTGAAGAATTTGTTTGTTTGGTTGAACGACCTTATTTCAGGGTCAGGACCTACCGGTTCGAATTGAAAAATCAATTTTGTGTTGGATTTTGTTTTTTTTTTAGCGTGGTAAAATCATCAAATGAGTCCTCCCACCCAGGGCAGGGCGAGAGGGACTGTCAGACTCGTACTGACTAAAATCCACGGGTGTCCGTTACCCAGGCCAGATGTTGTCAAAAATGGTCATTTGAATCTTATAGATAATTAGTTTTGCGGCTTCTGTAATTGTTGCGCACATTTTTAAATTTGTTGCGTTTATAGTTTTTTAATTATTTCACAAAAACATTTCCTGCTGGGGTAACGTTACCCCAGCCAGACCTTTTTCTTTCTAATGGGAATATTTAAATAAATACTAGCTATAAAATTAGTTGTCTAGATGAAGTAAATGTTGTGCCTTATTTTGTATTTATTCTTTCTTCGGTTGCGAAGTTATTCGAGATTTTGCTGGGGTAACGTTTTTGGTTTTGCTAGATCTTTGAAATGGTTAAGCGGATTCTTATCATATTTTGTACATGACTTCTTAGGAATCAGTTTAAATTTGTTCTGTAATAAAAAAACCAAAATAATGCATAGCTTAAAGGTTATTTCATTAAATAGAAAAACACTTCAATTGGTCCCAGCACTCTCAATAAGAAGTCTAAAGACTTACTTTAAACGTTATTTTAAAGCTTGTAACTGCCTTCAAATGTATATGAAGTTTCATTAGTATCCTGTAAGTATTTAACAAGTTATGATGATATTCAGTTCTTCACGAGCACGATCTTGATGCGCGCGGTGTTATTTGGCCACTGGATTGGATATATGAACTGAATGTTATGTCAATTATTAGTTTTTTAGTTCAGTTGTATATCAGTAAAATTTCAGCGTAGTACATTGGATAATTAATGAGATAATACGATTAAAGTCATTAGGAAGTGAATGACCGTGGTAACCCGACCAAGTTTAGGTGGTTACGAAAAAGCGAAAACGCAGAACATTACACTATCTTTTGAAATGTTTAGTATAATACACCTTACAATTTCGGTACAGACGCGTACACTGTTAAATAATAATACAATAATATCTGTACTATGAAAACATTATTATTATCTTCCAGTTGCACAAACTTATCGAAAATCACCGATATAATTATGTCGTTCGGTGGGACGTGGGAGGGGTGGGGTGAAGGGGTGTAATACATTGTTTGCATGAATTATGTGATTATGGAGCATGTTTAGTGCGTTATGCACTAAACATGCTCCATAATCACATAATTCATCTTGCAGAGTGCGCGTGCACTTCGGCAGTTCCGTTTCCTGTTTTTGCAAATATTTATCGAGTGCGTGAGAGCTATTATATAATAATAAGTGTGGCGAATTACTGCTAATGTGGAGTGCTTCTATTGATGATCATAATTATGGTGCGGGCTGCTTGATGAATTCACGAACAAGGTAAGCTTGCATAATGTAACAACAGAAATAGTAGCAAAATTATTATTAATATGTACCTACATGTTGTTAGGTACTTATCTAAAACTGTATTTTTTTAAGGCTTAAATATTTGAATTTAGGAACTTACTTATTATTTTCTTTTTTTCGTACTTAGTTATTAACTGGACTGAAATTTTCAACAATGATAACGACATATTTATCCTTCGCTATAGTGCCTATAAAACAAAGTCGCTTCCCGTTTGTTTGTCCCTGTTTGCTTAGATCTTTAAAACTACGCAACGGATTCTGAAGCAGTTTTTTTTTAATAGATAGATTGATTCAAGTGGAAGGTTTTTGTGTATACATTGTCAACATATGACTAGAAAATTGATTAATGAAATTCATGACTTAGCAACCGATTTTTATCGTTATCAATGTCGGGAGTCGGGACTACCGCAACAGGTAGGTAGCTACTTATTTCCACACACTCCTTGGACACGTAGACTTTAAGAAATCCATGATTACCTTGTTGCAATACTCGCGTTGATATAAACTCGCAAATAGATGACGATTCGAGTTTCAAATGTGTATCAATCATTACACATTCCAATATGTGTATATTTCAATAAAAACTGTAACTGTGTATACTGAAATTATAGATTTAAATAAAAAATAATAGAAAATTTCAAAAAAGCAAAATTACTATCTGTAATTTTAATCTGTGAGTGTTTTTAAGTATAAGTTCATTAATACTTTAAAAGTTCAATTTAAATGATTATTTTACCTGTCAATAAAAAATCTTTAATAATCATGTAGTTTTTTTTTAAACTTGTGTACATGTCTGTACTAAATTTGAAACACTATCCTACATATTTTAGAAGGTACCATAATGTTCTGCGTTTTCGCTTTTTCGTAACCACCTAAACTTGGTCGGGCTACCACTGTTATTCACTTCCTAATGACTTTAATCGTATTATCTCATTAATTATCCAATGTACTACGCTGAAATTTTACTGATATACAACTAAACTAAAAAACTAATAATTGACATAACATTCAGTTCATATATCCAATCCAGTGGCCAAATAACACCGCGCGCATCAAGATTGTGCTCGTGAAGAACTGAATATCATCATAACTTGTTAAATACTTACAGGATACTAATGAAACTTCATATACATTTGAAGGCAGTTACAAGCTTTAAAATAACGTTTAAAGTAAGTCTTTAGACTTCTTATTGAGAGTGCTGGGACCAATTGAAGTGTTTTTCTATTTAATGAAATAACCTTTAAGCTATGCATTACTTTGGTTTTTTTATTACAGAACAAATTTAAACTGATTCCTAAGAAGTCATGTACAAAATATGATAAGAATCCGCTTAACCATTTCAAAGATCTAGCAAAACCAAAAACGTTACCCCAGCAAAATCTCGAATAACTTCGCAACCGAAGAAAGAATAAATACAAAATAAGGCACAACATTTACTTCATCTAGACAACTAATTTTATAGCTAGTATTTATTTAAATATTCCCATTAGAAAGAAAAAGGTCTGGCTGGGGTAACGTTACCCCAGCAGGAAATGTTTTTGTGAAATAATTAAAAAACTATAAGCGCAACAAATTTAAAAATGTGCGCAACAATTACAGAAGCCGCAAAACTAATTATCTATAAGATTCAAATGACCATTTTCGACAACATCTGGCCTGGGTAACGGACACAATCCACGGTGTCCTTTAATAGCCCTTTATGTTCCGGGGTCACGGTAATTAGATAAGTCCCGCGACCCCGGCAGGCTTTGGCCCTCTAGAACCCGTCATCATGCTGACACTCTTTGAGGCGCGCGTGGAACACAACGCGCCGTCGACCCGGGCATGGTCCATGGTCGGGTGGCGAGTTGCCCATTACTCGCCGCCCGCATGCCCGCGCCTACGGTGGCCGGAGATCGCCCCGCGACGTCCGACGCCGCGGGCGTCTACCACTGCGGCTGGGGCGGAGGGAGGACGCTGTCCTCTCTCTCTCGCGGCTCGCCTCCTCCTTCGCGAGCATAACTGCTTCGCAGAAGGAGGCGACTGCTTCCCACTCCGTCTCGCCCCGCAGCATGGCCTCGACCAGTGCCGGGCGCGAGAGGTCTCCGCCTATTGCTGCCGTGCGGACACGGCGGTGCTCTGCCCAAGCAGTCCTGCACCGTATGCTCCACCGTGTCCTCCGGGCGATCTTCGCAGTGGTGACACCCAGGCGTTTCTTCCCTCCCTATCAGACACAGGAACCTCCCGAAACTTCCGTGTCCGGTGAGGACCTGCGTCATGCGGTAGGTCAGGACGCCGTGACGCCTATCCAGCCACTCCTCAAAGAGGGGTCTTACCGCCGCGATTGCGGCGTGCCCGAATTTTGTGTTGGATAGTCCAATTATCAAGGAAGGCTATTTATAATCAAGCTACGACCAATAGGAGCGGAGCAACAGTGGTGAACAAGCTAGTAATAATATACTTATCAATTTACATAAAGCCGCGGTTATAAATTTTGACAAAGACCTTCGATCGTGCATTTAAGTCGCGAGATTGTCGTCACACTACACATTCTGAAAAGAACAACCAATACTTACTTACGGAACTTAGAGCCAATATTTTAGTCTACCAAAAATCGTTAATGTGAGGACTAATACTAAAGTCATTATAAGAGTTTCAATCTGAAAACTCTACTTTATATAAACACTACAAAGTTATTTGAGTAGTTTCTCAAAGTGACTAATCAAAATAAAGTGAAAATTCTGCTTATTTTCTACGAAGTCACTTATTGTACGCACAGCTAAGGAGTGGAATTCCCTGAATTCTGTATTTCCCGACAGCTATAACGTTAGGGTCTTCAATTCAAGAGTGAACAGGTGACTTCTAGTCAACCGTGCTTCACCGTCGACCATGTCATTGCCGACCATTAGTGTTCAAAAGCGAAGTTATTGTGAAATAAAATTGTAGAAGGAAGAAAATAATAAACTTATATACATCATCTTACATTCATCGCCAGTACTTCTTGAACATCGTTGCTGACAACTCGTACTTATTTAAGACAAGTAGATGTGACGTGCTCTCAAAATTCACTAGGATTTTCGGATTACCTGTAGGTAATCCGAAAATCCTAGTGAATTTTGAGATGTAAACTGAAAGTACCTGAAAAAAAAGTAAAGTAACTAAAGTAACTGAAAGTAGATGTAAACTGTAGTTTACATCTACTTTGCAAAAGGTAAGATTAATCTTTTTCTGCATAAAAAAAAAATGAATAATAACTTTACAGAAGTCAGTAATTTTTTTTTGTTTTATTTCATTGAATTTTATGCCACTGACTTTCGCAAAAATTGTGGTTTTTCACTTAAGTACCTAGGGGAACAGTGTATAAGACGGGGACACGAGGTATGATGGGAAATCACACACCTAAAGGCAAACTTAACACAAAACTAACGTAGAACAAGCGCCAACAGGACGCCATTTGCGTCTGGCCGCTTGCAAATGACGTCCTGATGGCGCTTGCTCTACGTTAGTGCCTAAAGAGTGTATGTCCCCATTATACCTCGCGATTATTAACGTCCCCGTCTTATACACTGTTCCCCTATCTGTGTTTAATTTAATCAAAAACTTACGGCACGGTTTGCACGGTGGATGTGCGATTGGACTGATGGAGCGTCTCGCGTGTTCGACTCCCGCAAAGAACATATTATATTTGTATGACCTACAAGTAGTTTTTCCGGGTCTGAGTGTTTGTATAATGTGAGTTTCTATGATTGTAAAAAAAAATTCCAATTTGAATTTTCGTTTTTTCAATTGCCTATAGGTACGTCTCTGAGAAATCGATGGGATTAAACCCGTGACACTCACAGCAGCAGTCGACTGAGCGCTTCGTGTCGTGGGTTCGATCCCCGCACGGAACAGAATATTTATACCTATAACCTACAAGCAGTTTCCGCGTCTGCGTGTTTACGTGTTTCTAAGTTTGTAAACGCACCCACGTCACAATAGAAGTTTCCAGTGCGGGGTATCGTTTTATACAAAAAATAGACTCAGTCAGACATACGGCCCATTGGGCGAAAAAAGCCAATTCGCAAAATGGCAAACTAGTCGCAAAAAGACAGTTCTCAAAATGGCAAATTCTCTAAACGCCTAATTTTCAAAATGGCCAATTCTCTGAAGGCCTTAGGGTCCCCCCACATTTATCGACGCGGAATCGGCTTAAGCCGGTCAAGGAAACCTTTATGTCAACGTAATAAGGGTGTTACTAATGCCATTCGCATCGGCTCGGCTCGGACGACGCGATCCGATGCGAATGGCATTAATAACACCCTTAATACATACTCTGGGATCCTCCGCTCTGGTCAGGATTCAGGAAACACTCTCGAATTTAAAATAGTTGTTTGCTTCCTTGGTTAACAATCTACATATTATTGCCTACTTCAAAGCAGAATATTTAAAGTATTTATTTCCATTTCCATATAAAAAACTTTTTTGTTTGTCAAGTAGGTACCTAATTAATAGATACTCAATTATTTAAAAAGAATTCTACAGAATTATAAAACAAATGTAAATCTATCTATGTATACATTTAATAAATCTGTAGAAGGGTCAATTCTGTACATTGAAAATATTGAAAAAATAAATAGCGGGGGGTGTTGCTGGATCGATACCAAACCCAAATATGTGATTAAAAAAATTTTTGTCTGTCTGTCTGTCTGTATATGCAGGCATCACGTGAAAACCAACGGTTCGATTTCGATGAAACTTGGTATAATTATACCTTATTATCCTGGGCATAAAATAGGATACTTTTTATCCTGGAAAAATACGTGGAAAAAAAAATCTGTAACAAACCCTATTATGGAACCACTGGCGACACCTATTATCAAGCAAGTAGAACATTACGCCACGCCTGCCTCCATTGATTTCTAAAAAGGTTCCACCACTCACCACTAGATGGCGTTGTGCCTATGACGCGCATTTCTGAATCGCGGTGTTAAGATTCTCCGACAGTTAATGACTACCGCGACTTTATAATTTATCTGTGTGACATAACTAGCAGTGCACTTGCGGGCTACGTCCTAATTGGAATAGTTACACAAGACTCGGCTACTGAGTTTTATTATAAAGTTAAACAGTAATTCAATTCTGTTATTTTTGGTTTAGAGGACCAAAAACCCGTGCTTTTCAGCGCGACCTTTTTGATTAGGTACTGTTCCGATCAGTTATTTGTAAATACAAGGTCGGAATTACTATGAAAAAAATACTTACTACAGAACGCGAGCAACAGCAGTAGCTCAATAGATCTCCTTAATTATTATAGGCTTAGCCGTATTTGGGTCCAATAGATAGGTATTTATAAGATGTCATTGTCAGAGTTACTCAAAATGGAGAAATAAACCATCTACGCGAAGACCGACATCTGCGCGGACGGAGTCGCGGGCGGAAGCTAGTAAATAAATAAATGACTTCTGCGCCGTACCTACTCTACGTAAGTTAATTTATAAGGTCCTTGATTATTAAAAAAAGAGTTTCCGGAATTTAAGAAAATGTGCATTTTGATGAATTATTATATTTGACTAGCTGTTGCCCGCGACTTCGTCCGCGTAGTAGGTATTTGGTTTTATGGCGCCTATCAATATTCTCTTTTTAATTTTTTGAGAAAGTGAGGGTGCCTCATTTCCCACTTTAAAGTTTGTTATCAAGGGTGTAAATTAGAGATATTTGAATGAGATTCACGTCAGACAGTAAAAAGTATATTTCGTAAAAAATTAAAAATACTTAAAAAATATATATAAAAAATGGAAATGAAAACTTCCAGACAAAACACTTTATGTACGGCATTGGTAGTTTTTCCTTCTGGTGCTAAATATAAAAAGATGGTCAGCATTACTGACACGTGACCGTGTGACATATAGTTGGCCGTGGGAAAAACAGTTAGACCTTAGGTTGACATCAGCTTCCTTCAGGGTCTGTCCTTGGAACTTATTTATGGTTATCGCGAAGTAGGCGGTTACCGGGAAATGTGTGCGTTTGAACTGGAAAGGGAAATTGTTGGGGATGAGTGGTATTCGCGGTATCAATGCAGTCTCCTCTGAGTCACACCCGGTGAGAATTTCTGTGTAATGCAGGCTCTAAGGGGGAGGGGCCCGTCATTGCGCTGACACTCTTGGAGGCGCGCGTGGAACACAACGCGCCGTCGACCCGGGCCTGATCCACGGTCAGAAAGCGAGTCGCCCATTACTCGCCGCCCGCATGCCCGCGCCTACGGTGGTCGGAGATCGTCTAGCGATGTCCGTGGCCGTGGGCGTCTACCACTGCAGCTGGGTTGTGAGGTGGACGCTGTCCTCTCCCTCATGCATCCCGCCTCCTCCTTCGCTGGCATGACTGCTTCTTAGGAGGCGACTGCTTCCCACTCCATCTCGCCCCGCAGCATGGCCTCGACCAATGCCGGGCGCGAGAAGTCTCCGCCTATCGCCGTCGTGAGGACACGGCGGTGCTCTGCCCAAGCGGTGCAGTCCTGCACCGTGTGCTCCGGGCGATTCTGGACGCCGTGACGCCTATCCAGCCACTCCTTAAAGAAAGGTCTTACCGCTGCGATTGGGGCGTGCCCGGACCTCGGTTGCGACAGTCGCTCCGTCTAAACTGCCCAGGAGCGCGCGGGAGCTCTACCCGCCGCGCCTCGACTTGTCGAGGCAGCGGGGTTTCGCCATGCGCCAGACGCGCTAAAGCGAAGTCGCCTCCAGACCCCAGGGCAAAACGGTTACATTACAATCCTAAAACATCTTTGCTTTGTCACAGTTTCGTGACACCGAACACGTTGGTGTTTCAGTATTGTCTAGGTCGATTGTGATTTTAAACATAGTGTCTATTGTTAAAACAAAAATAAATTACGCATCTTGCTTTGTTAGCGACATACTGCCGGGCGAGCTTCATAACGATTGTATGCAGCTTCGCAAGTGCGGAGAGGAAAACGCGCATCGTTTTAATTTAAAATTAGTATCGTTTTTCTTTATTTACAAAAAGTATAGTGTGGCTATTATTTGATATAGACAAAAAAAAAAAACAGATTAGAATCGAACCTGGAACTCGACCATCCGCTAAACCATGCACTCCGCTGCCAAATTCTTCAAAATAGGGCTCAGGCGCAAAATGTTCCTTTCGCAAAATGTCCACAGGTAGCAAAATGTTCCTTTCGCAAAATGTCCACAGGTAGCAAATTGTTCCTTTCGCGGAATGTACCTTTCGCGGAATGTACCTTTCGCGGAATGTACCTTTCGCGGAATGTCCCATTTCGCGAAATGTTCCTTTCGCAAAATGTACCTTTCGCAGAATTTACCCTTTCCTCAAACACGCATGTATAGTAATCGCTATGTATGTCATGAATGAATTGAATCAATCGAATTGAACTTGACGACAATGCATATTTCATCCCAAATTATTCTCTGCGATTCTTTAAATCAACATATATTTTTTATCTATGAACCGATTCTCATCAAATAAATACTAAAAACTGCGCCCAGTTTAGCAGAATATATTAGATTAAAACCGCAATCAAATCCTTTCAGCCGTTTTGTAGTTTATCGTAAACAGACATAAAGAACAATTTTTTTTTTACTTTTTTGTATTTATTGCTCTTCTTTGATGGCCCCGTTTCAATTTTCGGTAAAAATATCCAATGTACAGACACTCGGGTTCTACTGCTTTATTATATGTATAGATAGTGAAGCTAGGCTCTTGGTGTCCCACATCAGGCATCTTCAATCTTATACATCAACAGAGAGTGCTCATCAGGCTGCACAACTTTGTTAAGACGTCATTCCTATATATCGCACCTACGGTGCTATAACGTCACTTATGTATCTGACGTATTTTTTCAGGAGAAGCGTTTGAAAATTGAACATCCTATTAAATTGTATAGTTTTACTTGACTAAAAAAATAAATTTATAATATTGAAACTAAACCATTAAACCTTACTTTAACATAAAAGCAAACATTTCACTGTTTACTATTATAAAGATATAAACGTTTAAAAATTACAACCCTCGCAGAAGTGACGTTATGGGTCTAGAAAATAATTTATCGGTCAATTATGTCAAAGCAAATAAAACACGTCATCATGCATTTCTAAAAAATATTTATTCAAATAGCAAAAAAGAGTAACAAAATCAGTGCCGGAGAAATCGCCTTTGAAAGTCGATACCCTCTTGTTCATACGATTTATTAGTCGCAAATAAAATAGATGGAGAGTTACCGGGGTTCTCGAAAGTAGTATCCTCCTACTCTGGAGTAGTTGTTGTTGGGTCTTCTAGGTTGGATGGTGATACTGGACACTTGGAATTTGTAAGCGACAATGAAATGCCAAGAGGCTAATCGGTAACGATGCTCTGGTCGATTCAAAGCTCCAGAGCCTTGAACATCGTCGCCGTGTTGCCAGCCTGTCGGTTTTTTATCGGTTACATTTCGGAGAGTGTGCGATGGAACTGCACAACTTGATTCCGCCTGGCCCCTTCCATCATCGGACTACAAGACGAACGGCAATGCGCCATCGATATAATGGTGGACATCCCTCCGGTGCGTACAAAGCGTTTTGCCAATACCTTTATAGTATGCACAGCTAAGGAGTGGAATTCCCTGCCGAGGGCTGTATTTCCTGACAGCTATAACCTTGTGGTCTTCAAGACAAGAGTGAACAGGTTACTTCTAGGCAAGCGTACTTCACCATCGACCACATCTTCGATTACCATCAGGCAAGATAGTGGTCAAACACTTACCTATCTTTAAATTAAAAAAAAATTTGGTTTTGAATATGGTAACTTTGTAGAGTTGGCTAAATTTTGAACTTCAGTCGAGTTTTTGTTATTGTTACCATCGAAAAGTGCAAGTAGCACTAGGTGTTTGCTGCGTGTTGGTTCATTCTGAAAAAAAAAAGAAAATACAAAATAATGATAATAAGTAGGTGCTCAATAAAAAAATATCATAAGGAAATAAATTATTGACTGATTTATCAAAATTAAGATTTTAAATTCCCGTGAAATAATTACTTATTAGATTGCTTAAAAGCAGCTTAAATGCAGGTTTTAGTGCGCCAAACCACCACATTAATAATACAAATAGGTACTAATTACAAACGAAACAAACTGATCACTTTCAATTTTAAAGTTTTCTTGCTTGTTTTCTTGCTTTCAAAATTAAAGTTAAATAAAAATTGTCTTAAAATTAGCGGGACCGCCGATACCAGTTTTCAATTTAACGCAGGAATGTTATTTCAAAATCTAAACATCTTACATCAACTAAACAACTTATTTAAAAAATCGGGATAAAAAAGAGAAAAGATATCATAATCATACTATTATTTATCTATTTATCATGTTGGAATAATTATCATAAAAAAATTAATCAAAAACAATAATCCTCCTATACTGGAGCAATATCGTCACAAGTGTTAATCTAACGTAAAACTTTACACCATGAAATACAAATATTGGGGAAACAACGTCATTACTTCACTTCCTCACTACACAAGTGTCGTTATTGCTCCAAAAACATAAAAAAATTATTGTCACAATTACCTTAGTAACGTTGTAGCTCCAGAAGACAACTACTCGTGCGGGGGGCCGTGCGCAACTGAACAATGAAACGTTGTTTCTCCAGGTGCCGTCCAGATTCGCGCCAAAACCGTAACGACACTTATACCCTCACGTGGAAAGTTTGCGTACTACACAAATGACAATAACGCACCAAGTAAAGAGGTGGATTTGGAGTATTTTCTCATAATCAGTTAAGTTTTGACAAAAATTGCATAAGTGACGTTATTGCACCGTAGGTGCGATATGTTATAGTGTAGCTGGGCTCTTGGCGTTCCACATCAGGTGTTCTAGATCTTCAATTTTTATACGTCAACAGAGAGTGCTCATCAGGCTGAACAACTTTGCTAAGACGACATTCCTATATATGTTATAGTGTAGCTGGGCTCTTGGTGTTCCACATCAGGTGTTCTAGATCTTCAATTTTTATACGTCAACAGAGAGTGCTCATCAGGCTGAACAACTCTTACTAAGACGTCATTCCTGTATATGTTATAGTGTAGCTGCTGGGCTCTTGGAGTTCCACATCAGGTTTTCCAGATCTTCAAATTTATTCTCTCAGCAGAAAATACTCATCACGTGGAACAATATTTGCAATGGCACCATTTTTGTATCTCTTACAGTTTAGCTGGTCTGTTGCGGTTCTGCACCAGGTGTTCAAGATTTGAAGATAAATTATAGCCTATATGTTGGCCAGACTTAATACCTATACAACAAAAAAAGAATCATTCAAATCCGTCCAGTACTTTTTGAGTTTATCCCGGACATACATACAGACAAACAGATAAACAGACAAAAATTCTAAAAACTATATTTTTGGCTTCGGTATCGATTGTAGATCACACCCCAAGTATTCTTTAAAAAAATATTCAATGTACAGTTTTGACTTTCCTACCATTTTATTATATGTATGTATAGATTATACCTACACTTTATTTATTCCTGGTTATTTTTAGAATACATATATGTATTTGAAGGTTTACGGTGTTTTTGTACAAAATCATTTGTTCATACATTATTATTCAAAAATTAATAGGTACTGAGAAATAATAAAAGAAAAAAACTCCTCAATGGCTGTTAACGGGAAATGAAAACCTTCACTTGAAAATCATAATACCCATTGATTATTTTTAAAATAAACACATTTCAGTATCACTGACGTAGGTAGCGTAATAGTAAAATTATGCGTTTGAAAATTATTAAAAAAGTTAGTAACGTACCATTCTTTGCATAGTATAAAAGTCGTATAACTACCGGACGACTGCAACTAATTGTATAAGTAATTAATTTACTTATGTTTTAAAGTGTTCGTTATTGTACCTTTTTTTTTTAGAGTGGTAAAATCATCAAATGAGTCCTCCCACCCAGGGCAGGGCGGGAGGGACTGTCAGACTTGTACTTACTGACTAAAATCCACGGTGTCCTTCATTCGCGTGAGGGAGAGGACAGCGTCCACCTCACGACCCAGCCGCCGCGGGAGACGCCCACGGCAACGGTCGTCGCAAGACGATCTCCGGCCACCGTAGGCGCGGGCATGCGGGCGGTTAGTTATGGGTGACTTGCCACTCGATCATGGACCATGCCCGGGTCGACGGCGCGTTGTGTTCCACGCGCGCCTCAAAGAGCTGTCAGCAATCTGACGAGGCCCCCTAAGAGGGCCAAAGCCTGCCGGGGTTGCGGGACTGTCTCACCTGGTAACCGTGACCCTGGTACGTAAAGGGCTATTGAAGGAACACCGTGGATTTTAGTCAGTAGATACAAGTCTGACAGTCCCCCCCGCCCCACCCTGGGCGGAAGGACTCATTTGATGATTTTACTACGCAAAAAAAAGCCCTTTACGTTCCAAGGTCACGGTAATGGAATAAGTCCCGCGACCTCTTTATTGTACCTAAGGTTAAAACCTATAAGTCTGCCCTGGGTGGGAGGACTCAATTGAAGGTTTTACCAAGATAAAACGGTCCCCATTCCAAGGAGTAAATCGGGCAAGAAACTCCATGGACACTTTAGATCGCCAGAATTAAATTATTACAGAACTTTTGTGAGAACGATGTAGCAAGTTAAAAGTGTCCATGGTAACCAGCGTTGCTAGATTTTTTTTTGCCAAATCATGATTTTGAAACTTTTCGATTTAAAAAACGGTATTTTTTCATCAAAAGCGGGACATAGTAAAAAATAGATTTAATAAACCTTTTGTTGATTGAGTCTTCTCAAAAAGAAAAAAAAAACTAGGTAAATTAAAAAATCACAGTTATCCCCGAGAGCGGGACAGCCTGTCCCACGCGGGACATTTCTTTTTTTGTTTTTTCATTTTCATAAAAAATTGGGACGTCCCGCTAAAATCGGAACGTCTGGCAATGCTGATAGCAACGTACAAAAAAAATTGTACCGTTAAGAGCGCTTATTCTGAAAGTTGGCAACGTCGCAAATAATTGTCAAATATTAACAAGTTTTAATTAATGCAGCAATGTTACTGTATGGAAATAAGAAATATCGCTCGTTAGTGCACTAGAACATTGATATAGAAATGCAATTAAAGCACTGAATTTGATGTTGGTAACCGTTTCAGGAGTAAAAAAAGCATTTGAAAAGGTTCCAAATACTATTTTTACATCTAAAACTACATATTCGGTGTTACGATATTAATTATTGCATTCCCTAATCAATTTTTAGTGCACTACAGAGCCATATTTCTTATTATTATAGGTACTTACAGTAAATTTACCTAATTAATTAAAACTTGTAAATATTTGACAGCTATTTGCAACGTTGCCAACTTTCTGGTTGTGCGCCCTTAATGTGGCCCAGCTTTTAATAATTTAAAATGATTAATGTGTTTCTTCTTTCAGCAGGATGGTGGTTCCCACAGAGAACAGCGGGCCACTACTGCCGCCCTTCTACGCTGGACGATCGATCCTCATTACTGGCGGCACTGGTTTCCTGGGAAAGGTACGTTCATTTATAGAAGATTGGTAATTGGTTGCATTGGGCAACATTTGTTTTTTAATATTTTTTACCCCGATATTTTCGGGTCCAAACTGGGTGGGCAAAGCTCATATTTCTCTAAACAGGTGCTGATAGAGCGGCTACTCTACACATGTCCGGACGTGCATGAGGTACACCTGCTGATGAGGGACAAGCGCGGACAGGCTTCTCTCAACAGACTGGAGCAACTCAAGCAGTCACAGGTATGGACAACATCAAAACTGCCCATATAACCATAGAATAGTTGTGTAACATCTTCCCATTCCTCCACCAGTGCTTGTTTGAGCTCGGGAAGCGTGATTGGTGGGGGGTTTCGACCTTTCACGCATCTCTGAAGCTCATCCCAGGCGTGCTCGATGGGGTTTAAGTCCGGGCTTCGCGCTGGTCACTGCATGAGTTCGATACCGACCTCTTCAAGGTAGTCATGTACAATTCTGGCGGTATGGGGACGCGCATTATCATGCATTAATATGCCATGCCGGTCCATCCTCGCCATGAAAGGACCTACATGGTCATTGAGGATCTCTTCCACGTACCTCTCTGCATTTAGAGTTCCATTTTGAATGAGTACCAGCTCGGTGCGGGCCTCAGCAGAAATCCCAGCCCAAACTTGTACGGAGCCTCCACCGTACGCCACTTTTTCCTCCACACACGCTTGATGGAAGCGCTCCCCTGGTCTTCTGTACACCAACTGCCTACCATCATGCTTATAAAGCATGAATTTAGACTCGTCCGTGAACATTACCCTAGACCAATCGTCTAGTGTCCAGTTTAGGTGCTCGCGCACGTATCTCTGTCTTGCAATTCGATGTCCCCGTTCCAGTTTGGGGCCATTTGCCTCAATGGTTTCAAATTTGCTTCAGCAAGACGTCTTCTTACTGTTTGAGCGCTTAAATTGCCACCTCCAAAGCGAATAAAGTGAGTTTTTAGACCAACAGCAGTTTGAAAACGATTTCGGAGCATTGTAGCCACCAGTTGTCTGTCTTCCCTGGCCGTTGTGCATCTTGGTCTGCCATTTCCTGGTCTTCTAAGGTGTGATCCGGTCTCTTGGTACCGCTGGACTACCCGCTGTACAGTCGACAAAGATACACCAATGTTTCTGGCTGTTTCACGCTGGCTCCGCCCAAGTTCCAAAAGTGTTAGGATTCTGGTACATTCCTCTAGCGTGACTGCCATGCTTCACTTCACAGAATAATAATTATGCACGTGGAAGACGTTCACGATATTTTTTTTTGTGACAGAATAGAAATGGAAAGCATCCATAATGGAAAGCATCAACGTGAAACAAAAATATTGTTTTTAATTAAAAATACAACATTTTTTTAATTTTGTTTTTCTACTGAAGTTTTTTTCATCAACCCGTTTAAATAATATGCTATTAGAAGCGCAACTAAAAAGTCTTTATTCTGTTTTTTATTTCATTGATCTAACTTTTACAGTTCTGGAGGTATTTCAATTTTTGTGACTGACCCGTAATTTTTGGGACCGAGTGTACATACGGGCCGAATTGATAACCTCCTTTTTTTGAAGTCGGTAAAAAAGAACGCATTGCTGTCAGATTCCGGCACCAAATAATTAACGGAGGGAACCAAATCATACGTTTTGAATAAATCGATTCAAACCAACTTTGAAATCCGCCAAAAAAAACCTGTTTGAGTATTCAGAAACTTGGACGACTTTTCAGCATGCCCCAAAAATGTCCACCAGTTTACGGATTTCTTAAAAAAAACACAGGCATGACGTCATGATAATACTATTCTAATTTCAGGCATTCGACAACATCAGAGCAAGATGTCCACAACAACTGGAGAAGCTACGCATTGTGTCGGGAGATGTCGCCAAACCTCGCCTTGGACTTGATGATACTGCACTCACACAGTTGCAAGAGGTAAATACTAAATTATGTTGTGACAGAGAACTAAAAACGATAGCAGAATATCTAATTTTTCAGTCGAAGCCAGCCTGGAACGGACACGGAAATAGAAACGAAGACACGGGTAGGCCTACGGATATGGATGTACGAATTTAACTGATAATACCGTCACCAATAAAGTCCTTGTCATGCGGTGCAAGTGTCATATCATTACATCAAATTCTATTAAAAAATGTAGTTGTACGAATTTTCCATTTCCACAGGTCATGAGTGGTGGTATGTACACTGGAACTATGTCAAATTGTAATATCATTCATTCTTCTCGGACTCGATGACGCAGGACAAACAGGTTTCGTACTTAGTGATTAGACGGTTAGACCCCCATGCCGCCAACTACTATCATCATCATCAGCCTATAATGTTCCCACTGCTGGGACACAGGCCTCCTCTATATGTGAGAGGGAGTGGGCCATAATCCACCACGCGGGTCCAGTGCGAGTTTGTAGATGTCACATGTCTTCAAATTCGATGGTTCTAAGACATACCGGTTTTCTCACGATGTTTTCCTCCACCGTTTTGAGAACAGTGGTGATGACATAAATTACTCAAAGTATTGCGCTAGGCTGGGTTCGAACCCACGACCTACAACTCGTTAGTCGGGGCTGATACCACTGGGCCACCACTGCTCTAGTCCTCTCTCTCTAACTGAAGAAATCGCCTGGATCAGATCTCTCATATTACTACTAAGTTCACTTATTTTTTCCGTATCCAGGTATCAGTGGTATTCCACAACGCTGCGAGCATCAAGTTCTGGGAGAGCCTGGAGAATGCGCTGCATCAGAATGTCACATCCGTGATTGCACTTATGGATCTCTGCGATCAGCTGCCTAAGCTAGAGGTACGGACAATATTAACAGACAAGAGTCCCTTATTATTTTTGGACCGACGGTGCGTCATGCATGTTCCACAGATGCCTTTAGGAATTGTCAGAGAGCTGACGGAGCCCCCATAAGGCAAAACGCCTGCCGGAATCGTGGGACCGCCTGAAGATAACCGTGGATCGCAAAACTGCCCTACTATGCGCAAAAGCGGTACCTATCTCAAACCCTCAAAAGTCATCGGATAGCTTTAAAAAATACGAATCTGATGAACTAATCCTTTTAGCAGTGGTGGCCCAGTGGTATCGGCCCCGACTTACGAGTTGTAGGTCGTGGGTTCGAACCCAGCCGGGTGCATTACTTTGTGTAATTTACTTCATCACCACTGCTCTCGAAACGGTGAAGGAAAACATCGGAAGGAAACCGGCATGTTCTATAGAACCACCAAATTCGAAGACATGTGACATCTACCAACCCGCACTGGGCCCGCGTGCCACCACGCCTTATGGCCCACTGCCTCTCACAGAGAGCCTGTGTCCCAACAGTGGGAACATTGAAGGCTGATGATGATGATGTTCGTTACATTCTGAGGAAGACTTTAGGATATAATAATGATGGATATCCTGTGACGTTGCTTATAAATGGATCCGTTTTTGTTTATTTTTTAATCCTCTGCTCCTTATCACTTATCACCCTCGTCGCTGTACGGGTCAGATGAGTATCTCGCCTGAATGCAATATAATTTTTAATCCCCACTATATTGTATCGAAATTTATTATGACTGTGCCGGACCGCAAGAGATCCAGTTCTTTCTGAAAGTGTGAATGAAGAAATAATGGTTCTAATGATCATCTAAAAAATGTGAAAAATATGGTATTTGGTGTACTATCAATACTATTCTACTATTTATTATCGATACACCTGATCTATATTTTTTCGACAACTCTATCCAAATATGACC